>JANIIK010000266.1:0-21621 GCA_027704905.1 Muraenolepis orangiensis
AACCTGGGGGGGGGGGGGGCGCCAATGGAAAATCTCGCCTAGGGCTCCAGCATTGCCAGGGCCGGCCCTGGTCATGGTCCTCTCTCTGGGTCTTTTTGTGGTCATTTTACTAGTGTTTTACTACTGTACAAACTTTGTATATGCTGTTTTTAAACGTGCATGCAAATACAATTGTTATTATTCTTACTATATTTTTTCTATGCAAATCTTTTAAGTCATTGTGAAAAGGATTATAATTCGGCCCGTATGGATAATGTTGCCATAATGATGTCATAATGATGCTTTAACATGGGCTACTTATTTTTTCTCCCACCAGAGTTTGTTGAATATTAGAAATCTTTTCAAAGATGGACAATTTTAACATCCTTGAGCTCCTGGGTGAAGGAACATTTGGCACAGTCATCAAATGCCAGACGAAGACCAGTGAGGAACTTTTTGCTGTCAAAAAGTTCCGCCCACTGAACCCTGAGGAGATAAAGGAAACCATCTTCTTGGAGTACACGCTGCTTTCGGTAAAAAACCCAATTTTTTGTTAGTATTTTCTATAATCCCCTCACTCTATAGCCTATAGCCTAGATGGCATCTATTTATTATGTAACCACATGAAATGTATGTCAACTAGGGTAGGCCTACATGTGCGTCATTAAATACTGTTTTCCCCCTGGTGTAACAGACACTGAACCACCCCAACATCATCGGTGCGGTCCATCACTTCATGGACACGGGGCTCCTGCACTGTGTTGTTGACCTAATGGACCACACCATCCGGGATGAAGTGTGGATGCAGCCTGCGGGACTGGGGCCAGTGAGGCTGAGACGCTACCCTTCCAGATCCTGTGTGGCGTCGGGTACCTCCACGCAACAATGTAAGACACCTGTTTCACTTCCCCTGCACGTGGTCAACATACAACCAAACTAGATCCACTAACAGAACCACAAAGTAAAAGTCCCCCGCCTCAGGCTGTCCTCTGGATGGACTGAGATTAGCTCAAAGCCAATGAATACACAGTATGAAATCTGTTTGTTGGCCGGAGTTTTACTTTGGAAACCGAGATTAAAGATTCTTTATTTTTGCCATGTGTAACAAGTACAATGGAAATTATGAATTTATACAATGTTACAACAATACTTTACTACACTCACTATATCAGAATCCAATCCTCATGACACTTAAAAACAATAATTGAACAATTATAAATTCTTAAAAAAAACCAAGCTCAAAAAACAACAACTGTGGAATGTCCTTATAAAAACGTATATATTATATTATGTATATATTTATACACACACATATTGCTTTGGCCCTATATACACGGTAGTGCAAATTAGATAATATGTAATACAATACTATACTATAAACAAAACAATATACTATATTAGTATAAAAAATTAATATAAATAAAGTATAAAATATTTTTTATTACTATTATTTTTTGGTCAACGCACTGTAAATCATCTCATTGTAACTTTGCACTGTAAATTCTATTCAAATCCTAATTCACTTTTCACTTTTCACATGTCACTTTTCAGTTGAGTTATTTATTAATATATTATTACTGCCAATTTGCACTATACGTATTGTTGTGTATTGTATATACCTACGTATTACTGTAATAATACTGTAAATTTATCTTCATTTATCAATACATTTAGATTTCATTTAGAACTATTTTAACTATATTTTTGTTTATAATAGTTTTATTTAGTTAGTTGTTGTTTTGTTTTTTTAGCTTAGGTATTTGTATTTTTGTGTGTGCATTTATTCCCCCTGTGTCAACTGTTGCACCTTAATTTCCCTCGGGATTAATAAAGTAATCTGAATCTGAATCTGAATCTGAATATGCTATAAACTATACTATATACTATAATCAACACTATACTATAACAATACTATACACAATAAAAAAGAACCATAAGAACAACCTGGAGTTTGTCTGTGTGGGGTTAGGGCTTGTGTATCTTTAAAGCCACAGCAGACGCCACACAGTACTAAGCCTTGTATGATTCCTTATTTGACCAGATCCTCCACCGGGACATCAAGACCGACAACCTGCTGGTGTCTATATATGACCTACAAACATTGAAGTATAATTAACAGAACTTGAAATGGTTTTATTCTGAGGACTGAGGTGTGTGTGTGTGTGTGTGTGTGCGTTTTCCTGAACTTGTTTTCCTGAACTTGTTTGCCGACTGTTGGTTTTACCTGTTCAGTTTCTCTGAGGAGTTGTTGGAGATGGTGGAGACTGACCGGCTGTGGGCGCAGATGGAGAGGGAAATGGCAACAAACCAGGCCGTAAGTCCCTCAGTGAGAGGATCATTCACATTACTTTGTTGAGCTCACACTTTCTCAGGGAAAAATATAACTCATCCACGGGTCTATCGATCCAAGGTAATTCAATGTAATTGATTGTAATTTCCAGAAGTCCCTGGAGGCAGATGAGCCCGAGATGAGCCCTCTCCTCACGACCCGGTGTGGCCTCCTCCAGCAGCAGCTGGACCTCCAGAGGGAGCGCCTTCAGGCTGTTGGTTACCCAGAGACCCAGGACTCCACTGAGGGGTAACTCACCTGTCATACCCCCACGTCTGGGAGGCTACATTACAGGAAGAGATACACTGCTAAAGTAGTTGGGCTTGTTGGGACAAATGTCTTTTTAGAAGTGAAATTGACAAGAATTTACTACAAGTTTGTAGTAAAGTTTATTGTGAAAACGTAAGCGTTACTCAACATTCAACTCAACCCAAACATTAGTGTTAGCAAAACTTCAAAAACAAAAAAGGTCTTTAAGTAATGTGCCAAGTTTAACATGTCAAATTAACTTGACCTCTCCTGGTCCCTCAATACTGCCTCACTGCTAAATAAGGCTCACCAGCGTCTCTTCTTCCTGAGGAGACTGAGGAAAGCCCACCAGTTCCCTCAGATTCTATCCTGCTTTCAATAATAGCATACCCCTGATCACTACGTTAAATTATCACTTACCTGTATATACATATACCTATTATTATGCTCATATCACATTTATACCTAGACTGTCTTTTAACCTGTACATTTAAACTGTATATTATATTACCATGCACTTTACTGCAACATTTGCACTCTGGTTAGATGCAAAATTATTTTATAATTTTGATTTTATCAGTATTTTCGCTGTACTGTACTTGTGCTGTGCAATGACAATACATTTGAATCGAATCGAATCGAATCTAAACTTGAAGAGTGTGTTAGTTAACAGTTCTGCTATCCACGTGTTTTCCTGAACTTGTTTTCCGACAGTTTTTAAATTGTGCCTCTGTTGTGTTGTTGTTTCTGTAGTTTCAGGTTCATTTTCTCTGAGAACTGGGAGGAGGTGGTGGAGGCTGAGCAGAGGGCGCCAAGTGACTGGGAAAGTGCAACAGACATGGCCGTAAGTCCCTCAGTAATGCCTCGTTTCCACCAAGCTGTTTTGAGGGCTGGTTCGGAGCTTGCGCGTCATCTCGAACCAGTTCTTTGCGTTTCCACCGAGATGGAGCCACTTTCTGGCCCGGTTAAGTGGTTCGTTTGCGGCTCCACTTCGAAGCTGGGCTAGCCAGCAGGCTCCACTACGTCAGGGGCTGGGGCGGGGCTTATCGGACAAACTCAAAACAAACCGCCATTTTTAAAATCAGTAAAATTCGCCGTGAAGGTGACAGTGGTCCGTGGACGAGACTAACTGCGTTTGTTTGCGTTGTGGTCCTCGGCAGAAGGTCACAATAAACTACAGGAGCTTCTAGAACAAACCGCTATAAGAAAAACTACAGCGTGAGATGTCTTCAGCGGGGGACAGGACCAAGGAGCTAATCGATAACAAACTGGACGATACGAGGAGCTAATCGATAACAAACTGGACGATACGAGGAGCTAATCGATAACGAACTGGACGATACGAGGAGCTAATCGATAACAAACTGGACGATACGAGGAGCTAATCGATAACAAACTGGACGATACGAGGAGCTAATCGATAACCAATTGGACGATACGAGGAGCTAATCGATAACAAACTGATGATCCGCTGCTGTCACTCTGGTCCTGGTAAGTTTTACTTTATAAATCTTTCCCGTGTTGCCAACCAGCTTTGTATTTCTAATCTGTTTAGCGAGCTGCTCATTATCACATCAATGTTATGTTCTGTCATCAGAAATGAGGAGCTATGATTGCTAGGCTTCTGTTAGCCGATATTGACCTTGATAACGTCAGGATGCTACTTTCTAAAAACAGTAAAGTGTAATGGAGTCATGTTTTAATGCACTTTTCTCTTGTTTTAGTTTATGGAGTCGTCTTCCCTCGACGATGCGATGTGGAGCTACCGCCCCCACTGGGCTGCAGCTCACAGGAGCCCCTCAGCCCCTCCGAGCTATATTAACATTGACTTATTACACTGCACTCTACACTTTTACATTTTGTGATTACTGTATATTGTGTATTTAATGTTGTTTTTTTTAAATAAAACATTTCTATTTTTCATACAATGTCCGCTTCATTATGCTTTATCAACCGAGAAACATAATACAAGATGACAGTTTTGAAGAAGAAAAGGCAAATGGTCCCTTCTGTTTAAGTACTCTATTAATGCAGCTCTAACGTCAAGTCCATTTTATTAGTATAGTCCTTTATCACAGTTAGGGGCTTCAACGTAATCGCGTCCATAGCACTAAAGACGAGCAGCTATTTGTAGCCTGAAAGCCTGGAGCAACACTTTTACATCCATCATGTAATCCACTGTTGTGGAAGTTGGCGCTAGCTGCTGGGAAAGCAGAGACGTTAACAGTGACGTCATGACGTGGCTCTCGGCGAAAAAGTCGGTGGAAACGCAAACCGGTTCTTAGACGCCTCGCCAATTGAACCAACAGCGAACCGGCTCTAGCGCCACCCGAGAGCTAGAACTAGGCTTGCTTTGGTGGAAACGAGGCATAAGAGGATCGTTCAAATTACTTTGTTGAGTGCCGGGGGGCACTAAATTGTTCATGGTCTAATTTCTCAAGAAACAATTTAAAATGAATTAAAACTGCGCCTAATAGTAAAGCATTTCAATTCTTGAATTGTATTTGAATTAATGAACTTTATTCTCATTTTCAGAAGTCACTGGAGGCAGGTGAGCTGGCCCCCCCCACTCCAGACCTGCTGCCGGATGTCCTCCCAGCAATGGAGAAGAAGGTCCTCGCCATGCTAGCCCTGCTGAACGAGGCCCTCCCAGTTGTGGAGAAGAAGGTCCTCGCCATGCTAGCCCTGCTGAACGAGGCCCTCCCAGTTGTGGAGAAGAAGGTCCTCGCCATGCTAGCCCTGCTGAACGAGGCCCTCCCAGTTGTGGAGAAGAAGGTCCTCGCCATGCTAGCCCTGCTGAACGAGGCCCTCCCAGTTGTGGAGAAGAAGGTCCTCGCCATGCTAGCCCTGCTGAACGAGGCCCTCCCAGTTGTGGAGAAGAAGGTCCTCTCCATGCTAGCCCTGCTGAACGAGGCCCTCCCAGTTATGGAGGAGCAGGTCTCCTCCACTCCAGACCTGAAGGAAAACCCTTCCACTGATGGAGGAGCAGGTTTCCTCCACTCCAAACCTGCTGCATGGTGAGTGGTGTTGTGAGGGCTAGTGCACACCACCTGGATGGATTCCTACTGTTTATTGCTGCTCACTGCACTATAAGGAAAGGTGTGGGACTTTTTTTTGTAACTTTTCTCCATCTCCTCATTTCCCTTCTAGGACACCTGAGCGGGCAGTGGGAGTGAGGGGGAGGAGGTCGGTGAGCGTCCAGGACCAGCACGCTACAGAGATGCCGTGTTTTTTCGGCATCTCGGCGTTGTCAAGGTGGCGGACATGGGCCTCAGCATAGTGGTGGCCCTCGACAACCTCTAGTGTGAGAGTGGTCGGTACCTCTGCCTTACATGCCCCACTGAGGTTCTGACGCAGTACCCCTTTACTCCAGGTGAGTGTCCTCACAGAAGCCGACTGCTACACACACTAAAATCAAATGTTGTTTGCTGTTGTGTTTTCATGCCATCCTTTTATAAGGCTTTTGAGAGGGGGCCCCCCTTGTATCACACATGTGATCTGGTAGAGGCCAGGGAGTACCGCGCTTTACTGAACAGCGCTCCCCACTCGCTGTCTGCCTCCTACCCGATGGGTGTGGACGGCACGCTGAAATGGGGAACATGTCTATTGGGCGTGGCCTACTAATACCTGTGGCCTGCCATTTGGGTACTCGCTGGCCCCCCGCCCCTTCTCCAAGTGCGTGGAGGCAGCGCTGGGGCCGCTCAGGTTTTCAGGAAAATTTCCACGGTGCTGAGAGTGCTAACGCATTTCTCACACTTGGTGCGCGGCCGCCGCGTTCTGATCAGAACGGACCGCGTGTCGGCGGCAGCCTATAAACAGACAGGGGGAGTGCGCTCCTCTGCTCTTCATCGAGCAGCGGTTGACCTTTGGCTGTGGGCTCATCAGAACCTGTTCAGTCGGAGAGCCCTGCATATCGCGGGTGCCCAGAATCTTGGGGCGGACCTCATGTGGCGGTTACATCCCGACATTGTCAGAGGTTCGGGACGACCCAGGTGGATCGGTTTGCATCCAGCGAGAATACCCTCTGTGATATGTGGTTCTCTCTAAACCCGAAGAACCTGCCTCCGCTGGGGGTGGATGTGATGGTGCACACACCGTGGCCGCTTTTTTATGCATTTTCCTCCGTCTCAGCTGATTCATCCTCTTTTAGAGAGAATCAGACAGGAGAGGCAGTCGCTCATTGTGGTAGCCCCAGAGAGCCGATCAGCCTTATGGAACTAGCAGCACTCTTGTCCGCGGCGCCGTAGCCGGTGCCGACCAGGCCAAACGAGCTGTCGCAACTGGGACTATTTACCACCCACCCGATCTGTCCGGTCGGTTGTTGGTTTGGCTGCTGAGAGGTTGATTCTGCAGGACAGAGGTTTGTCTGCAGCACTTATCAATACTATTCAGGGCCTCCCCATCTGCTCTTTACGCAGCGAAGTGGGGTGCTTTCTCTAAGTGGTGCGATCCCAATCGAGTGGTCCCATCTCGCTGTGAAATCGGAAGCGAGCCGAGCTTCTTACAATCCTTGCTGGAGAAGGGCTTGATGGAAGACATTTGCGCGTTAGCATCATGGTCTTCCTCGGCTTAACATGCTGGACATGACCAGGGGCTCCATCGATCACTGGGTTGGAATCAGGGGCCATGCTCCCTGCTCCTTAGCGAGGGAAAGCTAGAAGGTTTTCTGTTCAGAGCTGTTACAATGCGTAACGTTGCTCCTCGTCAACCTGTTCCTCCTTGTCACTCTGCAGTGTCTCGACGGCTCGTCGGGTTAGAGAGTGACCGGGTATTCGTACTCTGGTTACGGGTTGTAACCGGCGTTGGAATATCCCGCCAACTCTTTTTTGATGATATGCATGTGTCTTTTGTACGTGTTGTTGATAGACATGTTGCGTGCAATATGATGTGCTTGGTTGGCTTATTGTCTACTCGCGACTATGTCGCCGGCCGGCTTGTCACACTAGTTGAATAATTAGTGTGTGCCGGCGAGCGTTTGATTGGTCGCTTTCTGGCAGGAAGCGGACGTAATTAGCATATTTGCAGCGCTGGTGACGCGGCTCTTTTTCTTCCTCCGCATCACTCGGTGAGTGCGGACGTAGGAGGAGCCTTGGTGCTCGCCGCTGGTTGGCTGCTTCTGATTCCTTTCCCGCCCTATTGGGGCGGACGGAGGAGGTTAATATTGCAACTTGGCACCACCCTTTTTCTATTAAGAAATTCAGGTGTGAGTCGAATAGTTGAGACTCGCCCTATTCTCTGTTCTCTGTATTCACAGCTTTGCGTGTTTCATGGCAGAGTTGGGTTTGCATTGCGGATGTTTTGTTTACACTTCTTCATGTCTACAATCATAGAACTAGAGTTATGATAACATAACTATCGTTCCATCTGCTCTGTTCACCATTATTCAAAACGGCAATAAACCGGACACAGGTTGATGGTTCCTTCTGGAGGAGCCCTCAAGGAGCCATTTGAAATGGCTTGTGGCAGCATCATCTGCTACAGAGATAAAACATTATATTAAGATAAAGGCCGTACTGTATACCTGCTTCTCAGAATCAACATCACAACCTTCATTGTCCACACAATTGTTATGCAATCATCACAACACTCTTAATAACAATTGAAAAACACAAATTATAAATTTAAAAAATGAACTAACTAAACAAAATTAAATATACAGGTCATAAAATGTACATACAATAATATAATTGTATATATTCGTATTTCGGTGGCCCTATAAACAGTAGTGTAAATAAAGTATATACAAGCTGAAAGGACCAGACCCTCCCCTGCTCCCCTGTATGCACCATAGCTGCCCACTGCTCCTACAACTAGGATGGGTTAGATGCAGAGGAACACATTTCACTGTGTGTGTACATGTATGTGACCAGTAAAGAGGATTCTATCCTCCACATTTAGACTTTAGATTTCTGTTGCGGCCCAATGTATTAAACTTTTACACACACAGATATTCTAATATGTGTGACCTATCGTGGACTTGTCCCCTCAGGTGAGAATAGGTATTGCACTATGCTGGAAGGGCATGGAGGCTCCATCAGTGGAATGTGGCAGAGGGAGCTCTGGGATAGGAACAGTCTGGAAAGACTAACTTATATTGATAAAGGCAAGCAGAAAGACTTTGATCAGCTCTGGGAACCCTATATGAACATCATGAAGGCTGGGAATATAGGATTGGTCTGAGTAAAGATTATTTAAAGTAGAGGTTTTTATATTGATGCCAGTTGTATATATAGCACCCCTGAGAAGTGCATTGGTTTTATTCAGTTTATACAATGGTAAACTGGTGTGTTTTTCAATGTTTCATTTGAAATGTATTTCAGTGGTTTATGTTCATGTTCTTGTGCTTCTTATCTGTTTGTAATGGTTTGAAATGAGTTTGATACTGAGGGGACTTTTGTTTTGAAGAGGTTTTGGACGGATGAGGAAGGGAAGCTCGCGTGAGGGGAGAGAAGGAGAGCTGGAGGAGATGAGAAGTGTGCGGAGAAAAGGAAAAGAGTTTGACTAGTTAAAAAGTTAGGAATATTTACTGTGAAGAACCAAATACGAGTTGTGTAAATTAATTATTAATTTAGAAAGTTTAGTGTTACATTTCAGTAAATATATGATCGCTATTTTTGAGGATCATCAGGTGGCTAAGTCTGACATTTAAGTTGCCAGTTGCTAGGCTATACTGGCCGTTTTTCTGAGACCATCGCATGTGAGTCAACGACGAGGGATACCTTTTCCACACCGTTTCCTGAGAGAAGACGGCGAGGAAAAAGGACAGAGTTAGCAGCGTCGACAGTCTTCGTATAAGGACCACGCGGCGGAGGCAGTTTGCATGCTTCCCTCTCCAGACCCTGGAGGGAACGGACCAACTAAAGGCACCACACTGGGATTTCAAACCCCGGGTATTTTTAGTTTTGTTTTATTGGTCACAGTGTTTTATTATGCAATTGAGTGTGTGTATTTTCTATGCTGATGCGATAGCCCTGTTTGGCTAAATAAATGTAAACTTTTACATTAAGTATTTCTGTTGAATATGGGTTTCGATTAAATTGAGCCTAGGTTGATGAGTAAGCTGTCACGGTTACGGTGGTTGACAGGGGGGCGTGGCCAAGGCGCGGGCTTCGGCGGCGCACACACACCCTGCCGGCAATTGCCGATAGTGATTAGGTTAATGACCTCACCTGGGGGTATATATACCGTGGCGTCTCTTGAGCTTGTTGCTAGATCGTACGTTGTACTCCCTGGATGTCACTGTACCAGCCCTCCGGTAATTACACTTTTTTACACTGTCTACTACCTGTCGCTATTTCGACATCCCGGTATCCAGACTCCTCGCCCGTCCCGGACTACTCGCCTGTCTACTACCTGTCGGTACTCCGCTGATCGACATCCCGGTATCCAGACCCTGGCCTGTCCCCGATTACTCCATTGTTGTTTGTTAATAAAGCCTCCTGTTATCCCTTCACTGGTCTGTCGTCAGCGTTCTGGGTCCAACCAACACACATCGTTGTAACATAAGCTAGTTAGTGGTGATGCAATCAAATTAGTTGACATTTGAGGGATATAGTATTTATCAAGCTGTATTTTACATACATTCTTTGAGGTGTAACTCAAAGTGGGGGCTCACACTTTTGATACTGGTAAATGTAAGGGAGGTAGATTATATAGCATTTAATAATAGCCATTTCCATAGGCTATCCCAGGCCTCTTGGACACCCTGTGAGAAACAGCCACCCTAGACCTGTATCCTGCCTGGTAACTCTCATTTAAGCTCCTCCCTTGTTGTGCATCATTCAGGTGTTCATGGTAATAGACTATAGTGATACACCTGTTTACATTTCAGTTTAGTGGGGTAGGTTACATATGTGTGTGTGTGTTCTGGTCTGTTTCTGTATGTCTCTACTTGTAGCTGCTGGCATCCAGTTACATACTGTGATTAAGGTATATTAGTATAGCCCTTAATCACAGTTAGTCTCAAAGGGCCTCACAGGCCATGTTTACCTTTACCTTTAACCCCCAAACCCTAGAAGCCCTAAAAGCAAGAGAAAACTCCTTTAATCATGTAATTATTGTGTGGTCCTGGCTGGTGTCCTTCAGGTGGGGATCACAGCAGCACACTGGAAAACAGAAGACTGCGGTCTGGTTAGATGGGGTAGGGTGGACAAGGAACATGTGGAGAACCTCTAGTCTAGTACCTATCAGTCTGATGGTTAGATGGGGTAGGGTGGACATGGAACATGTGGAGAACCTCTAGTCTAGTACCTATCAGTCTGATGGTTAGATGGGGTAGGGTGGACAAGGAACATGTGGAGAACCTCTAGTCTAGTACCTATCAGTCTGATGGTTAGATGGACCATGTAGAGAACCTCTAGTCTAGTACCTATCAGTCTGATGGTTAGATGGGGTAGGGTGGACATGGAACATGTGGAGAACCTCTAGTTTAGTACCTATCGGCAGCAGGGGTAGGGTAGTGCTGGCTAACGGGTCGAGTTATCTGTAATGAGAGCTGAAGCGCACTCCTAGGCGCCAAACAACAATGTAAAAAGGTAGATTTTAGGTTTAGATTAAGTTTAATATTTCAACAGTCTGCTTCCCTGATTACAGGTGGCAGACTGTTCCACAAATAGGGCACACGGTAGGAGAACGAACAAGAAATGCAATGTATAACTACTTCCCTTTTTGTTTAATGGCGTTTAGGTATTAGGTTAGAGGTGGTTAAGTGTAGGTATTAGGTTAGAGGTGGTTAAGTGTAGGTATTAGGTTAGAGATGGTTAAGTGTAGGTATTAGGTTAGAGATGGTTAAGTGTAGGTATTAGGTTAGAGATGGTTAAGTGTAGGTATTAGGTTAGAGATGGTTAAGTGTAGGTATTAGGTTAGAGATGGTTAAGTGTAGGCATTAGGTTATAGATGGTTAAGTGTAGGTATTAGGTTAGAGATGGTTAAGTGTAGGTATTAGGTTAGAGATGGTTAAGTGTAGGTATTAGGTTAGAGATGGTTAAGTGTAGGTCTTAGGTTAGAGATGGTTAAGTGTAGGTATTAGGTTAGAGATGGTTAAGTGTAGGTATTAGGTTAGAGATGGTTAAGTGTAGGTATTAGGTTAGAGATGGTTAAGTGTAGGTATTAGGTTAGAGATGGTTAAGTGTAGGTATTAGGTTAGAGATGGTTAAGTGTAGGTATTAGGTTAGAGATGCTTAAGTTAAGGTATTAGAGTGAAATTACATACATTCAAGACAATACACTACTATACTAAACACTACTACTCCTATATGCTATAAACGTCACTATATAGTATACTATATACTATATGTACTACTAACTGTTAGTAAACTAACACTATTCTATAAGGCTATATTATTACATAGTCATTTAGAAAAAGAAAAATGCGACCTCATGGCTCTCGTGGCTGAGACCCACAGAACCATAGAGATAAACGATATATATCTCTATGGCTCTATGGGCTCCTCCTTATAGACTCATGTCCCCACCTCCTCCTTATAGACCTCATGTCCCCCACCTCCTCCTTATAGACTCTCATGCCCCACCTCCTCCTTATAGACTCTCATGTCCCCACCTCCTCCTTATAGACTCTCATGCCCCCACCTCCTCCTTATAGACTCATGTCCCCACCTCCTCCTTATAGACTCTCATGCCCCCACCTCCTCCTTATAGACTCATGTCCCCACCTCCTCCTTATAGACTCTCATGCCCCACCTCCTCCTTATAGACTCTCATGTCCCCACCTCCTCCTTATAGACTCTCATGCCCCCACCTCCTCCTTATAGACTCATGTCCCCACCTCCTCCTTATAGACTCTCATGCCCCACCTCCTCCTTATAGACTCATGTCCCCACCTCCTCCTTATAGACTCTCATGCCCCCACCTCCTCCTTATAGACTCTCATGTCCCCACCTCCTCCTTATAGACTCTCATGCCCCCACCTCCTCCTTATAGACTCTCATGTCCCCACCTCCTCCTTATAGACTCTCATGCCCCCACCTCCTCCTTATAGACTCATGTCCCCACCTCCTCCTTATAGACTCTCATGCCCCCACCTCCTCCTTATAGACTCATGTCCCCACCTCCTCCTTATAGACTCTCATGCCCCCACCTCCTCCTTATAGACTCTCATGTCCCCACCTCCTCCTTATAGACTCTCATGCCCCCACCTCCTCCTTATAGACTCTCATGTCCCCACCTCCTCCTTATAGACTCTCATGTCCCCACCTCCTCCTTATAGACTCTCATGCCCCCACCTCCTCCTTATAGACTCTCATGTCCCCACCTCCTCCTTATAGACTCTCATGTCCCCACCTCCTCCTTATAGACTCTCATGCCCCCACCTCCTCCTTATAGACTCTCATGCCCCACCTCCTCCTTATAGACTCTCATGTCCCCACCTCCTCCTTATAGACTCTCATGTCCCCACCTCCTCCTTATAGACTCTCATGTCCCCCACCTCCTCCTTATAGACTCTCATGTCCCCACCTCCTCCTTATAGACTCTCATGCCCCCACCTCCTCCTTATAGACTCATGTCCCCACCTCCTCCTTATAGACTCTCATGTCCCCACCTCCTCCTTATAGACTCATGTCCCCACCTCCTCCTTATAGACTCTCATGTCCCCACCTCCTCCTTATAGACTCTCATGTCCCCACCTCCTCCTTATAGACTCTCATGTCCCCACCTCCTCCTTATAGACTCTCATGCCCCCACCTCCTCCTTATAGACTCTCATGTCCCCACCTCCTCCTTATAGACTCTCATGTCCCCACCTCCTCCTTATAGACTCTCATGTCCCCACCTCCTCCTTATAGACTCTCATGTCCCCACCTCCTCCTTATAGACTCTCATGTCCCCACCTCCTCCTTATAGACTCTCATGTCCCCACCTCCTCCTTATAGACTCTCATGTCCCCACCTCCTCCTTATAGACCTCATGTCCCCACCTCCTCCTTATAGACTCTCATGTCCCCACCTCCTCCTTATAGACTCTCATGTCCCCACCTCCTCCTTATAGACTCTCATGCCCCCACCTCCTCCTTATAGACTCATGTCCCCCACCTCCTCCTTATAGACTCTCATGCCCCCACCTCCTCCTTATAGACTCTCATGTCCCCACCTCCTCCTTATAGACTCTCATGCCCCCACCTCCTCCTTATAGACTCTCATGCCCCCACCTCCTCCTTATAGACTCTCATGTCCCCACCTCCTCCTTATAGACTCTCATGTCCCCACCTCCTCCTTATAGACTCTCATGTCCCCACCTCCTCCTTATAGACTCTCATGTCCCCACCTCCTCCTTATAGACTCTCATGCCCCCACCTCCTCCTTATAGACTCTCATGTCCCCACCTCCTCCTTATAGACTCTCATGCCCCCACCTCCTCCTTATAGACTCTCATGCCCCCACCTCCTCCTTATAGACTCTCATGTCCCCACCTCCTCCTTATAGACTCATGTCCCCACCTCCTCCTTATAGACTCTCATGTCCCCACCTCCTCCTTATAGACTCATTTCCCCACCTCCTCCTTATAGACTCATGTCCCCACCTCCTCCTTATAGACTCTCATGTCCCCACCTCCTCCTTATAGACTCTCATGCCCCCACCTCCTCCTTATAGACTCTCATGCCCCCACCTCCTCCTTATAGACTCTCATGCCCCCACCTCCTCCTTATAGACTCTCATGCCCCCACCTCCTCCTTATAGACTCTCATGCCCCCACCTCCTCCTTATACTCTCATGCCCCCACCTCCTCCTTATAGACTCTCATGCCCCCACCTCCTCCTTATAGACTCTCATGCCCCCACCTCCTCCTTATAGACTCTCATGCCCCCACCTCCTCCTTATAGACTCTCATGCCCCCACCTCCTCGTTGACTTAAGAGGAGATAGTGCGTCAGTGGCGTGAAGAGATGAATGAAATGTGTGCTTTGCTTGATGGGCAAATGAAGTCATGTGACTAGTTTATGTATAGCCCTTAATCACAGTTACAGTTTGTCGTTTCCACAAGCTTAAGGAACCACAAATTAGCATTCATCATTTGTTAAGCGATATGCATGTACCTTTTTTATGTTTGTGTGTGAGAGAGATAAAGATAATTTAAAACACACACACACACACACACACACACACACACACACACACACACACACACACACACACACACACACACACACGTGCATGTATTGCAAAGAGCAAGTGTTTTTTTGTGTGAAGATTGAAGTGATCAAACCCACGGTTGTGCTACCACACAAAGTGTAGGATACTAAAGATGTCTGCGTCTGGGAGTGTGACAGATGAAGTGTTTGCTCTCACATTGAGGAGGCCTTCTCTCTGGGATGTTTTCAATCTTGAATTGATGATACAAAATGACCATTTCAATGGGACTTGTAGTGCAAATGTTGCAGTAAAGTGCATGGTAATATATAATGTACAGTTGTTGAATAATATGTCTACTAAAAAAATTACAACTAAAAACTAGGTATAACTTATAGAGTAGGTATGAGACATGTGTAGAATTTATATATATATACTGTATATATATATATATATATATATATATGGTAAGTACAGTAAAAATGTACATGACTATCATACAGGTATGTAAACAATAAATATGTCAACTATAGGTAGAGGGTTATGATACAGTGCAAGGCTGTTGAAGACATTGATGGTGAAAGAGTATAGTCAGCCGAGTTCAGAGTTCATAAGTTGGGCAGCAATGGGGGGAGGGGGGGGGGCTTTGGTACAGAGTTCAGAGAGGGGGGGCTCTCATCATGGTACAGAGTTCAGAGAGGGGGGGGCTCTCATTGTGGTACAGAGTTCAGAGAGGGGGGGCTCTCATCGTGGTAGAGAGTTCAGAAAGGGGGGGCTCTCATCGTGGTACAGAGTTCAGAGAGGGGGGGGCTCTCATTGTGGTACAGAGTTCAGAGAGGGGGGGCTCTCATCGTGGTAGAGAGTTCAGAGAGGGGGGGCTCTCATCGTGGTACAGAGTTCAGAGAGGGGGGGGCTCTCATCGTGGTACAGAGTTCAGAGAGGGGGGGCTCTCATCGTGGTACAGAGTTCAGAGAGGGGGGGCTCTCATCGTGGTACAGAGTTCAGAGAGGGGGGGGCTCTCATCGTGGTAGAGAGTTCAGAGAGGGGGGGGCTCTCATCGTGGTACAGAGTTCAGAGAGGGGGGGCTCTCATCGTGGTACAGAGTTCAGAGAGGAGGGGGCTCTCATCGTGGTACAGAGTTCAGAGAGGGGGGGGCTCTCATCGTGGTACAGAGTTCAGAGAGGGGGGGGCTCTCATCGTGGTACAGAGTTCAGAGAGGGGGGGGCTCTCATCGTGGTACAGAGTTCAGAGAGGGGGGGGCTCTCATCGTGGTACAGAGTTCAGTGAGGAGGGGGCTCTCATCGTGGTACAGAGTTCAGAGAGGGGGGGGCTCTCATCGTGGTACAGAGTTCAGAGAGGGGGGGGGCTCTCATCGTGGTACAGAGTTCAGAGAGGGGGGGGCTCTCATCGTGGTACAGAGTTCAGAGAGGGGGGGGGCTCTCATCGTGGTACAGAGTTCAGAGAGGGGGGGGCTCTCATCGTGGTACAGAGTTCAGAGAGGGGGGGGCTCTCATCGTGGTAGAGAGTTCAGAGAGGGGGGGGCTCTCATCGTGGTACAGAGTTCAGAGAGGGGGGGCTCTCATCGTGGTAGAGAGTTCAGAGAGGGGGGGGCTCTCATCGTGGTACAGAGTTCAGAGAGGGGGGGGGCTCTCATCGTGGTAGAGAGTTCAGAGAGGGGGGGGCTCTCATCGTGGTACAGAGTTCAGAGAGGGGGGGCTCTCATCGTGGTAGAGAGTTCAGAGATGGGGGGGCTCTCATCGTGGTACAGAGTTCAGAGAGGGGGGGGCTCTCATCGTGGTACAGAGTTCAGAGAGGGGGGGGCTCTCATCGTGGTAGAGGGTTCAGAGAGGGGGGGGCTCTCATCGTGGTACAGAGTTCAGAGAGGGGGGGGCTCTCATCGTGGTAGAGAGTTCAGAGAGATGACAGCTGAGGGGAAGAAGCTGTTTCTAAGCCCACTTGATTTGGAGGACACATAGCGACGAGGAATTCGGTTTATTGCAAGATTTTGTAGATGAATGAACAAAGCAGATGGTACATGCTAGTGCTTCTCCCTGTGTGTGTGTGTGTGTGTGTGTGTGTGTGTGTGTGTGTGTGTGTGTGTGTGTGTGTGTGTGTGTGTGTGTGTGTGTGTGTGTGTGTGTGTGTGTGTGTGTGTGTGTGTGTGTGTGTGTGTGTGTGTGTGTGTGTGTGTGTGTTTGTGCTTACATATGTGTGTTTACACTTGACTACAATTTTGAATGTATCTTTCCATACAAAAAAAATAGGGAGGCCTATATGTATTTAGCAATGGTGTATTTGTGCAAATCCAATACCATGTTTTGACCAGTAGAGGTCACTATAAGCTAGTCCACCGCCCTGCAGAGCAGACTAACAATCACATCAATGATCATTATGGTTATATTATAGTGCTGCAGTCCAGAGGCTGTACTTAGGATTTTAGGTAGGATTATATCACAATTACAATGAAAGGATTACAATACTGCATAAGGAAATGGAAAGAAATCAGAAAATACACAGAATAATAACATTTATATCAGATATAAATATATATATTATATCAAGGTTTTGACCTCCTGCCCATACACGTTTTGACCACTAGAGGTCACTAGAGGCTAGTCCTCCGCCCTGCAGAGCAGACTTTAGGACGGAGGGAAGACCAACGGGACATGGCCCAACTACAGCGCTTCAAACACACACTTCCTTAGCGGTGTTAAGATAAGTTGATATAAGTTATAAGTTAAGATAAGACAAGACATCTGGTGCCGAAACCGAATCTAAACTTGGTGGTGACTTATTGAATAGAAAACAACGAAGCCTTTCCAGAAGCCTCCAAGTGAGTCAGTCTAAAAGTCAGTATAATAACCTTAATGACATGTTGGCAGTAGGCTATCAAGTGTCACTTTATTATTATCTCTATTTTAACTGTTGTTTGGGCCGTTTGGAAAGTTACATCTGTCTAACGGAGTAAATCTGTGTTGTTGATTCAATATTGTCAAAATGTTTTGTGTCTTGTTATATTATTGATGTGTTGGGCTACGTTTATTGTGAAGGATTGAACAGGAAATGCAACGTATAACTACTTCCGTTTGTTTAACGAACTTAAGGTATTGTGTGTGTGTGTGTGTGTGTGTGTGTGTGTGTGTGTGTGTGTGTGTGTGTGTGTGTGTGTGTGTGTGTGTGTGTGTGTGTGTGTGTGTGTGTGTGTGTGTGTGTGTGTGTGTGTGTGTGTGTGTGTGTGTGTGTGTGTGATTAGAGACTAAATACACAAAGTGAGTTATGCTCACGACTAGCATTGTTCCATGTGTTTAACTTGGCTTATATTCTGAATTCTCCTTACAGTACAAGACCATATTCAGTCATTTATTGAACTATTGTTACAAAATAGAGTTGATTTCATATTTACATTTAGGGCATTTGGCAGACGCTTTTATCCAAAGCGACTTACAAGGTGTACATTAGTTGAAGCAGACAATAGCATAACACTGAGGTACGCAAACATAAAAATACAGCAGTTCACAAGCATCCATATTAACAAGATGAATAACACAATGTGGTACTGCCAGGTCACCTGCTTAAGTAGCTGTGATAAGAGCGTGTTATCAACTTTAAGGATATACACTTGCTAGAATATACAACATGCTAAGAGCTATTAATGTCCGGACTTAAGCAAGTTAGGGGTTCACAAAGGAGAAGGAGGGTTCAAGGAGAGTCCAGGTGGACTCTGAACAGGTGGGTCTTGAGTCTCTTGCGGAAGCTGGCGAGGGACTCTGCCGTCCTGACATGAGACGGGAGTTCATTCCACCTGTGGAGCCAGAGCCGTGAAGAGCTGGGTCTTGGACGAGCGATGCTTGGTTGTCATCAGTGATGGTCGAACAAGTCGCCTGGCAGAAGTTGAGCGGAGAGCTCTGGCTGGGATGTAGGGCTTGACCAACGCCTGGAGGTAGGCTGGGGCAGTTCCATTGACTGCCCTAAAGGTCAGCACCAGAGTCTTGAACTTGATGCGAGCATTTACCGGAAGCCAGTGGAGATCGCGGAAGAGAGGGGTCACGTGGGAGAATTTTGGTAGGTTGAATACCAGGCGTGCTGCTGCATCTGGATGCGTTGGAGGGGCTTGGTTGCAGAGGCGGGGAGTCCCGCCAGGAGAGAGTTGCAGTAGTCGAGGCGGGTGATGACGAGCGCTTGGACCGGGATCTGCGCCGCTTCACGTGTGAGGAAGGGCCGGATCCTGCGGATGTTGTAGAGGGCAATTCTGCAAGATCGGGCCACCGCGGTGACGTTGGCATTGCAGGACAGCTGGTCATCTACCACCACACCAAGGTCTCTTGTTGTGGTTGAGGGGGAGACTTGGGTGTTCTCGATGGTGACCAGTAGGTCCATCTGAGGGCAGTCTTTCCCCGGTATGAAGAGGAGCTCAGTCTTGTCAAGGTTGAGCTTCAGGTGGTTGGCGGCTGTCCATCTAGCAATTTAGTGTAAAGAGAAAACAGAATTGGTCCCAATACTGAGCCTTGGGGGACTCCGGTGTCCAGGGTGCAGGGTCTGGACAGGGAACCGTTCCATGTGACCTGATAAGTGCGATCTGCAAGGTAGGAGGTGAACCAGGATAACGCAGTTCCAGCGATTCCAAGCTCGGCGAGAGTGGAGAGGAGGATCTGGTGGTTCACTGTGTCGAACGCCGCAGACAGGTCGAGAAGGATCAGTACTGATGAGAGGGATGAGCTTCTGGCATCACGAAGAGACTCTGTCACTGCGAGCAGTGCCGTCTCCGTAGAGTGTGCTGCCTTGAAGCCTGACTGGTGAGGGTCGAGGAGGTTGTTCTGGGAGAGATAGGATGAAAGTTGTGAGGAGACAGCACGTTCAAGGGTTTTGGACAGGAATGATAGGAGAGATACCGGTCTGTAGTTTTGGACATCAGTGGTGTCCAGGGATTGTTTCTTGAGGAGCGGCTTGATTCTGGCAGTCTAGAAGGCTGCCGGAAACAGGCCTGCATCAAGGGAGATGTGTTCATTTGGGATGTAAGGAAGGGAAGGATATCGCCCCCCTATATGTTGTATAGATAGGGACATTAGATGGACTAATGGACTACAGGAGCTGGACTACAGGCCTACAGACTGGAAAGGCCTTGGAGGTCAGGAAATAGAGAGAGAGTCTGGTCCTCAGGGTGGGTATTTCCAGTGTTTGATTATAATAAACGTATTAGATATACGATATTACTATACTATTAAAGTATTTGACCTATTATTGGCAAATGTACCATGCTTACATGGACAAAATACCATACAAGTGGTATCAGAATTATCTTAGCATCAGTTTATTGAAATCCATGATTGACCCTTAATTGACAATCTTTTAACACAGGAACAGTGTTATTATTATGAATTTAAATGTTTCTTTTAAATCTCGTCTATGTTGGCACGCATCTCATCTAATAGATAATGTCTCAACAAGTGGTCAATCAATGTGCATGTTTTGCAGTATTAACATTAAATTTACAATTTCTATGTTATGTTTTTATAATCTAAAATATTGTTATTATACAATATGTGTTTACAGACCAGCAGCATTACAGCCAATTACAAGGCAGTGGAAGACCTTCCAGCCTGTCAACCAATCAGGAGGCTGATGCTACGAGTCCAGACAACACTCCTCAACAGGTACATTCATGCTCATCAATTCAGATTGAACTCTACACTCTAAATGAGTTATGGTTTGGTTTCTCTTAAGCAATTACAAGGAGGAAGGGAGTTTATTGTGGTAGTAATCTAGTGTGTATCAGAACAACACAGTTTAGTGAGTTCATCTGTTAGGTTTGTGGTAGTGGGATATTAAAGACACATTTGACCTTTACAGGATATGTTTTCTTTTTGAATTATCACTGCTCTTTTTTGAGATATTGTCAGTGTATGAATTAAGAATGATACATGGCCAAATGTTGTTTTAGCTGTAATAGCAGACACATGGAAGTTTGTCACTGAAAAGCACTCAAGTTGCCAAAGTCATAGTTACCATAATAGTACTTAAATAATGGTTTTAATGTCTTACTTATTTAGACATACTACAAAGAATAACTAGATGGATTCGTCCAATGGGCACACACACATATGCAAGCAAAAATACACAAGGAATGAGTACGTATGCAAAAACGGACACACACACACACACACACACACACACAGGGTGTTACTGCACTGTTCTGTACTGTACTGCACTGTATTCATAATGATGCTGCACTACTGGCACTTTAAAATACTTTTTAAAAGCTTTTTGCACAATTCAACACATGTTTATATCATGCTTCAGTCACTTTATTTGTATTGTAATAGTATAGTGTTGTATAATATAAGTATAGTACATTATATAGTGTTTAGTTGTATAAATTCATACTGCGGGAGGGAATGGGAAGTAAGCATTCCATTGCACGTTGCATATGGTAAATAAAAACATCTAGAAATTATACAAATCAAGCCATTCAAGTTAAGTCAAGTATGCTGTGCCAATAGTTTTTATTGTTGTGTGTGATGCAGAAATGGGCATCACTGTGAAAGAAATGTGTGGACATGGTTCTCTTTAGTGGCTGGGGCGTTAGGGACACCTCTTGGTGCCCTGTCTCTCAGGGAGGGACGCCTCTTGGTGTCCTGTCTCTCAGGGAGGGACGCCTCTTGGTGCCCTGTCTCTCAGGGAGGGACGCCCCTTGGTGTCCTGTCTCTCAGGGAGGGACGCCTCTTGGTGTCCTGTCTCTCAGGGAGGGACGCCTCTTGGTGCCCTGTCTCTCAGGGAGGGACGCCTCTTGGTGTCCTGTCTCTCAGGGAGGGACGCCTCTTGGTGCCCTGTCTCTCAGGGAGGGACGCCTCTTGGTGCCCTGTCTCTCAGGGAGGGACGCCTCTTGGTGTCCTGTCTCTCAGGGAGGGACGCCTCTTGGTGTCCTGTCTCTCAGGGAGGGACGCCTCTTGGTGCCCTGTCTCTCAGGGAGGGACGCCTCT
The DNA here is from genome assembly GCA_027704905.1 of Muraenolepis orangiensis. Classification (NCBI taxonomy): domain Eukaryota; kingdom Metazoa; phylum Chordata; class Actinopteri; order Gadiformes; family Muraenolepididae; genus Muraenolepis; species Muraenolepis orangiensis. Next base: position 21,616 of record JANIIK010000266.1, read on the forward strand.
TGGTGT
>JANIIK010000267.1:0-40183 GCA_027704905.1 Muraenolepis orangiensis
AGAACAGTATATAGTATATAGTAACTATACAGTATATAGTGTTGTAAAGTATAAGTATAGTACAAAGTATAGTATATACTATTGTATAGCATAAGCATAGTATAGTATATAGTGTTGTATAGTATAAGTATAATACATAGTATAAAGTGTCGTTTAGCATATAGTGTTGTTAAGTGTTGTATAGTACATAGTATAGTATAGTGTTGTATAGTACATTGTATAGTATATAGTGTTTTATAGTATAAGTATGGTACATAGTATAGTATATAGTGTTGTATAGTATAGGTATAGTACATAGTATAGTATATAGTGTTGTATAGTACATAGTATAGTGTTGTATAGTACATCGTATAGTGTAGTGTTGTATAGTACATAGTATAGTATATAGTGTTGTATAGTACATAGTATAGTATATAGTGTTGTATAGTATAGGTATAGTACATAGTATAGTATATAGTGTTGTATAGTACATAGTATAGTATATAGTGTTGTATAGTACATAGTATAGTATATAGTGTTGTATAGTATAGGTATAGTACATAGTATAGTATATAGTGTTGTATAGTACATAGTATAGTATATAGTGTTGTATAGTACATAGTGTAGGAGCCATATCTGTTTGTTTGTACCGGGTGGCGATGGAGGGTTATCATTTACAGCTCGCGCGGCTGCTGATTTACGCCTTTGTTACAGGTCACCATCACACTTTATTGTTCTTTATTGATCAACCGTGTCATGTTTCGTTGGTTTGTTACCGATCAATAAATGGGAACATCACCCGAACGTCAACCACCGCATGGACAGCAGTTTGTTGCCCATGCCAGAGTGACTACAGGAGGGCAGGATAGTCGCTATACATATAGTATATGGTGTTGTATAGTATAAGTATAGTATATAGTGTTGTAAAGTATAGTACCTAGTATATTATATAGTATAGTATAAGCATAGCATAGTGTTGTATAGTACGTAAGTACTATGTAAGTATAGTACCTAGTATAGTGTGTTGTATAGTATAAGTATAGTACAATGTATAGTATATAGTGTTGTTAAGTGTTCTATAATACATAGTATAGTGAGGTTAGAGTGGGGAGAGAGAGAGAGGGGGTGAGGTTAGAGTGGGGAGAGGAGAGAGAGGGGGGTGAGGTTAGAGTGTAGAGGGGAGAGAGAGGGGGGTGAGGTTAGAGTGTAGAGGGGAGAGAGAGGGGGTGAGGTTAGAGTGTGGAGGGGAGAGAGAGGGGGGTGAGGTTAGAGTGTGGAGGGGAGAGAGAGGGGGTGAGGTTAGAGTGTGGAGGGGAGAGAGAGGGGGTGAGGTTAGAGTGTAGAGGGGAGAGCGAGGGGGGTGAGGTTAGAGTGTGGAGGGGAGAGAGAGGGGGGTGAGGTTAGAGTGTGGAGGGGAGAGAGAGGGGGTGAGGTTAGAGTGTGGAGGGGAGAGAGAGGGGGGTGAGGTTAGAGTGTGGAGGGGAGAGAGAGGGGGTGAGGTTAGAGTGTGGAGGGGAGAGAGAGGGGGGTGAGGTTAGAGTGTGGAGGGGAGAGAGAGGGGGGGGGGGGTGAAAGTGTGGACAGGAAGGCAAAGGGTAAAGAGAGTGGTAGGTTAGGGTGGCCACAGAGACAGGTAGTGCGTCTCATACCTCCAGGGAGCAGTCATGTCTAAAGCCCAAGACGCAGGGCGTGAAGACGAGCGGCCAGAAGTAGGCTCCTCTGGCCACGCGGTCGCACACCAGCACCTCAAACATCAGCAGCAGCACGTGGAGAACCACGGCAGTCGACGGGGCCTCGAACTCCACACACGTCTCCCCCTCCTCCCTGCACAACGGCACCACGCTTAATAAACAAACATACCCCTCACACTCCCATGTCCTACATACAATGCTGAACCTTGTTTTGGACAATACAATTGTATTTTGTTCAATCATTGTGTTTATCCCATGCACCAACACACCAAGACAAATGTATTGTATAGGGAAACTCACTTGGGCATACATCACATTCTGATGTTGACATTGAATTTTATTCAACAAAACATTGAATTAATAAAATGTAGGACATCTATTGCACCAGTTTGACTAAGACGTTGTCATTGTAAACTCAATCCACCAGTAGGTCCACTACATATCAGGTACGTTTACATGCACACCAATAAACCGGTCTTGACCCATAAGAACCAAGACCCATTTCTCCTTAAAGGACAATTATGGGGGATGTAATACAGACCAAATGGACCACATAGAACACCTTGGTGACATTGTTTTTGAAATTCTGCACCCCGTTGTCAAAGAACTGTATTGTGACATATATGTCACATTAGGCCTTTATATGTTAAATGTATTCCTAATTATACATAGTGTCTCCACATATATCTACAGGCAGGTACTACATATATTAACAGACGGGTACTATGGGTTAACATTTAAACATGAATATAAACACACAGAAATGTACTGTATAAAAAATGATGATCAATGATATCAATTCACCACAACAGCTTCCAACGTTCACTCCTTTAAGAGAAATGGGCCTCATGAGAAACCATCTATACCATCTAAAATGCATTGTTTATAACAATGCACAATTATGCAGTCATATGTCATGATTTAAGCGCCTAAAGTATCCAGAAAAGCACTATATAAATAGACTATTATTATATTCAGAATTGCATATGACATTCAAGATTTGTATTCATAAGTACAATGGAATGCTTACTCCCCATTCCCTCCGCAGTATGGATTTGTTTAAACACAATACTACAATAAAGTGACAAAGTGAAACATAATTCTTTCAAGCAGAAAAGCATGGGCTGTAATGCCATGGTACATAGTACCTGAATATATCAGAACATTGTCATCCATATTACATTACACTACGCAATCATATTTTTGCTGGACTGGTATTCATGATGCTGCTGCACTACTGGCACTGTTGTGGGCCGGTCACGATGTGGAGGTCATCTGGCAGAGCAGCATCAGCATCAGCTGTGTTCCTGCTTCTCCTGGAGGGAGAGAAGGAACTGAGCATTCACTGTCACCACAGTGCGCAGGTTATTTTGCAGTGTTTCAAATGAGTACCTTAGAGAAGCTCTTTCTCTTGATCTCTCTACTCATTGGGCTGTCTTTTTCTCCATCTGTTTTGGGCTCTTCGCAAATAGCTGGTCATCATCTCTTTTAGACTCCATTGGGGCAGCCAGACGCTGCTCCGGCACCATGTCCCTCAGCCTCCTCTCTTGACCTCACAGAGAGAGAGACAGAGTCTTTAGGAGGCCAGTCTTTAGGAGGTATTTTTCCAATACAAACCATATTTTCTACTTGTATTTATTCATTCAGGGTTAGATATAAGGTGTGTTACAGAATTAAACATGGCTGTTATTACATTTCGCTGGTTACTTACTTGTTGGACACAGACGGGTGTAAATTAATATGAGAGCCGGTCATGTTGTGGGCCGGTCATGATGTGGAGGTCATCTGGCAGAGCAGCATCAGCATCAGGGGGTGAGGTGCAGCTGTGTTCCTGCTTCTCCTGGAGGGAGAGAAGAGGAGAGGGAGTCCTCCAGATGGGGTCAGAAGGGTTCCAGGGCTCCTCTCCAACTTTCAGAGAACTGGCCGGCCGCGAGATGAGGGGCACAGCAGAGACACCGGAGCTCCGCTCATCGCCCGGGTCCTGGAAACGCAGGGTCTGAACCCAAGAAAGAAAGACTGTGGCCCTCTGTGTAAATATCAGACTTTTGCCTTCAGAAAGACTCCTCTGGTCCGCAGCCGACTTTGGACATGTTTACTTTTCAGAACCTTCAGTGCCTAGATAGATCTCTCAACGTATCTCCATGTTGCCATGTCCAATTGCACCAACCTTTTGGTTTAGTGCTTGAGGCTCTTCAATCAGGCCTGTACCTGTACCTCAGTACCTGACCGTCAACCTACCAGCCGAGATCTCTGTGAGGGCAAGGCCAGAAGCATTAGTTGACACCATTTTGATGCATTCAGTTCACCTGGATGTGAGGAATAAAGCCAAAGAAATGCCCTATAACTGATTATAACTAGAAAGTGTTACCTTTTATACATATTGGTAAGTAAGTTTAACTGCAAATAACCGTTTAAATTACCTTTGAATAAGCATTTACATGCATTTCCTTACATTTTGCACGAGATGTTCCACCCTATCTAACAGGGTGGAACATTTTCCACTAAATTAGACATTGCTCTGTGAACAGTACTTTAGTATGTATATCAAACATGTTTGTGAAAGAGTAGGACATACAGCATAGCATCATAAAACTTGCTCACCTCAGTTTGCTCCCCGGAAAGAGAGATTCCAATTCCTGAATGTTGATTGATAGGAATTGCAGTTTTCTCCCCCTTTCCACCATTTTAGTTGACAAACTAACAAAGTGGGACCCTGTTAGTGTCTCAGGGATGTTCCTTCAACCATATCAGCTCATCAGTCATTTAAGAGAGCTCCAGACACAGCACCTCCTCCTGTCAGAAGCTAAGGTCAGACAGACAGACAGACAGACAGACACACAAATACATAGATAGTAAATCATTGGATGCTCGCTGGGTGACCCTGGGTTGTTTCTTTAGAAACCAGAACACTAAATGTGGGGTTTGGGGTCATCCTCCCAGAGGAGACTGTGGACGTGTCTGTTAAACTAGCCTCCGTCCCCTAGAGGGTAACTATGGTAACCATCAAAGTACACATGTCTTTGCAGTGAAGGTTAGCTAAACACGGAGTATTTTAATGATTCTATTATTAGTCATATCTTTATGTAATCGTTCTGACATGGTTGGTTTTCGTGGACGAACAGGTTGTTAGTGTTAGTTAGTAGCTATAATAATAATATATAATAACAGTTGTTGGAGGGATAGAGGGTTTACCAGTCTGCATTTGATCACACACGTTACACTATATGTTATATTACCCTAGCAATCAGTACTAGAAACGTGTTCTAATCCAATGATACGAAGGCCATCTGCTATAAGGACCGCTCATGTTCTTCATTCCATGTTTCCAATGGGGTCTGTAAGAGCTGGACTATATTATATATTATATATTCCGTTGTACAGTGACAAAGGCATTGTGATACTGTACCATCAGCGATATATCGTCGTTTCCTTCTTTCCACAAATGTTCGTATTGTAAGTCTGCAGCAGCCGTGTATATGGTACACACTACAACGGGATATATGGATCTATATATCATATACAGTGGCGGCCGGTGATATCCGAAGTAGGAGGGGCGCAGGGGTAAAAACATTTTTTTTTAAATCATATCTGCTGTGCAATACCGGATTTGCCCAGACGGTGGCGCCATTTCACCATGTAAACGACCGAGAGGGCTAATTAAAAATAAAAAACTATACATAATATAAACCTCACCGTTACTCATTCTACTCTGTATTGTATATATGTATATTGACTGAACATTCCTTTACTTACTGCTTAATTTCTTTTTTTACTTACTTTATTTTTACTGTATGTAGCACAATCAATCAGTATTCTGTATTTTGTTGTGACAAATAATAAACAAACTTGAAACTTATGGTGAAAGAACATTTATTATATGGTGCCTAGTAGAAAATAAACATAAGAAAAAAATATGGTCTTATATTAGAAAGACTACCCAGTGTGCCATCAAAAAGAATACCTAAATATGGTCTTACATTCAATTGTGCAAAAGTAATTAGAACAAAATAGAAGATAATAAAATAGACCTGATACAAGTCCTGAGATAAAATGCAATACAATGTTAAGCTTACAAATGAAAAGGTACTGGGTCCTATGTACACTACACTACTATACAATATACAGTTTAATCTATGTACCTATGCTATACTAACTATACAAGAACCACTTAGCAAACCAGGTTCTGGAAAACGACCGAATATATAGCCTTCCTCTGTCTGTTGCTGGTTGCTGAATGCTGATGTCAGGCTGATGAGGTCCAAACTCTTTCACTCTGAGTTTTTCTTGCAGTGTTCGTCTTTCAAATGGTGTTGCTTTGAGGGATTTGACAGAATTCTCCATGGTAGCTAGTGTAATGGCTGTGTCCTGTACAGAACAAAAAAAGAATAAACTTGCAACATGAGGTCTCTCCCACACACTCAATCTCCTCTCCTCAGACAGCAAGACGCAAACTGACTCATTAACAAATGCTTCTGAATTGAACTAATTAAATAGAATACAAATGCTTAATACATTCGACCACAGCATATATTAGCAGACAAACACACGGAGGACCCTGTAGCTAGCATTGGGGAAGCACGTGTCCACGATAAACTTACAAAACCCCAATCCACACCGTTTACATACAAATGACACAAGCTGCATGTTTATACAGCAAGACCAACATTTCTTATCCCCTTTACTTTACGTTTACATCGTCCACAATAAAAATAAATGTAAAACTATAACCGGGACAACAAAAACGTACCTTTCCTCAGACAGCAAGACGGAACTGAGAGCAGGCTTTACAAATAAGGTTCAACTAGGCTATGAATTGCGCATGCGTGACTGGTTTTCTTTGCTCACGCATTCACGCATGCGCCACTCAATTTGCTCACGCATGCGCCACTCAATTTGAGTCGCGCATGCGTGACTGGTTTCTTTTTTCGGGCGCAATGAAATGCGCTCCCAGAGATCGTATTCAGGACCCTTGATAGGCTACATTTTAATTGCTTGATCCATCTTCATTGGCCGCTTGCGCGCAGTGACGCGGAGATCCTGGTCCAGGTTTGGAGGTAGGTACCAGATTTCTATGAGAGTGACGTCAATGACAAACGAGGGGGGAGAATAGCACGCACAACAATGATTTATATTTGCTATATTAACGTTATTGTGCATTTTAAACACAAACATACATAAAATGAGTAATTATTATTCATTTTAAACATGTTTAGTTTATTTTTAGGGGTCAAAAAAATAAAAAATAAAAAAACACAATTATTATAATTATTATTATTATTTTTTTTTCCCTCTCTCAACCAGGTGGGGCGGCGCCCCCCCCCCCCATATATATCATCTGATCTATATATAGGGCCCGATATGGATCGCTAGTTCACATCCCTTTGTGTTTCTTCTTTAGAGAGGTCATCTAAACAGTCTTTAAACGGATGTTAAATGGACCTGTGCTCCAGTTCTCAGCTGCTTCTGTCCTTCGAGGCTCCCCGCCACTCACGGGGGCCGCCATCTTGTGGATTCTCGCTGACCTCACATCTAAACCACGCCCACAGCGGCCAGTCGCACTTCGCTCCGTGTACAAGATGGCGTCTATCAACGTCTGTCAGAAAGTACTTTGGGTTTTAGTACAGGGTTTTTGTTGTATATATATATATATATATAATATAAATATATATATATCAGTGGCGGCTGGTGCATTTTTCACCAGCGGGGGCTATACCATTTTTTTTATTTACAATTACATACTGTTAATTACATTATATACAATTACTTTTTGTATTGTAATGTCGCCCTTCTGTCCATCACTTTCATCATGGCCACGCAAGGCCAGCTCAAAGGCACCACAGAACGTGACAGAAGACACGTGACACAGAGGACAAGTGACAGAAGACACGTGACACAGAGGACACGTGACAGAAGACACGTGACAGAAGACACGTGACACAGAGGACAAGTGACAGAAGACACGTGACACAGAGGACAAGTGACAGAAGACACGTGACAGAAGACACGTGACACTGAGGACACGTGACAGAAGACACGTGACACTGAGGACACGTGACAGAAGACACGTGACACAGAGGACAAGTGACAGAAGACACGTGACACTGAGGACACGTGACAGAAGACACGTGACACAGAGGACAAGTGACAGAAGACACGTGACACAGAGGACAAGTGACAGAAGACACGTGACACTGAGGACACGTGACAGAAGACACATGACACTGAGGACACGTGACAGAAGACACGTGACACTGAGGACACGTGACAGAAGACACGTGACACTGAGGACACGTGACAGAAGACAAGTGACACAGAGGACAAGCGACAGAAGACACGTGACACTGAGGACACGTGACAGAAGACACGTGACACTGAGGACACGTGACAGAAGACACGTGACACTGAGGACACGTGACAGAAGACACATGACACAGAGGACAAGCGACAGAAGACACGTGACACAGGCAACACGTGACACATAGACCAAGCCCCCAGGGAGTAGAACAAGCCCCCAGGGAGTAGACCAAGCCCCCAGGGAGTAGGCCAAGCCCCCAGGGAGTAGACCAAGCCCCCAGGGAGTAGGCCAAGCGTTTAAGCAAATGTGTCGTAGTGGCCAAACGGTGGAATTACAAGTCACGTGCAGAAGACACATGACACAGAGGACAAGCGACAGAAGACACGTGACACAGGCAACACGTGACACATAGACCAAGCCCCCAGGGAGTAGAACAAGCCCCCAGGGAGTAGACCAAGCCCCCAGGGAGTAGGCCAAAACCCCAGGGAGTAGACCAAGCCCCCAGGGAGTAGACCAAGCCCCCAGAGAGTAGACCAAGCCCCCAGGGAGTAGGCCAAGCCCCCAGGGAGTAGACCAAGCCCCCAGGGAGTAGGCCAAGCGTTTAAGCAAATGTGTCGTAGTGGCCAAACGGTGGAATTACAAGTCACGTGATGTTACGTTGTGCCGTTGGGCCCAAAACAATTTTTCTCCGTCTATGAATCAGCGTATCATTTTTTTTTTCAGGGAAAATAACTTCCCAGAAAGAACACTTGAATAGCCCTTATTTGAATCATTAGGTCCTAAAAGTTGTAAAAATCACCGATAGCCATCCAGGGAGTTATTTGTATCGGCATAATGAACGGCATAAGACCCACGGGACTGCGCGGCCAGCGCGTTCATGTGACAAATCATGTTCTACACCGCGGTGGGGTTCCGCACCGCGGTGGGGTTCCGCACCGCGGTGGGGTTCCGCACCGCGGTGGGGTTCCGCACCGCGGTGGGGTTCCGCACCGTTCATAACTTGTATCATCTTATAATACTTCTGTGGGCTGTATGCAGTAAATCCTTTATCGTGAATGTTTGAATACATAAAGTTAATGCAATAACAATTAATTAAAGTCTGAGTTACAAAACAGTAACACAAACTACACAACACAACATAATCAGAGTTTAATGTAGCTGTATGTCATTTACTATTTAGTATTCACTACTATCATGCAGGTCAAAGCCACAGTGGAACATCTCTACATCCATGGAGCATGTTTTGAATTTGGTTTATTTTTTATGATATGTTGGTTTATGTGTCTCATTGACACATCCATGGTTTTAGCCCAATGGTTTAATGTTGTAATATCGTTGTTGTCATTTACTTTATAACATATATAACAGCCTATAATAATAATGTATAATCTATGATGATACATTTCCATGCACAGTGATAAATAATACACTTTATACATTTTACATTTGCTTTTATCCAAAGCGACTTACAAGAAGTTATTTGAAAGAGACAACAATCTCAGATAGTATTCAATAGTATTTCTGTGGTTCCCAGCATTCCCAACTGCAGGCCAATAGAGAAAATCTTCCCAACTACTAGGATGCCTGCATAATGTCATAATGTCATAAAGTGCATTAACAACATGAACGTACAATATGTTAAAAAACCAAGTGCTTATAAGCACAACAAGTACAAAGCATAAAAAGCAGAGCACAAGGATTTACCAAGTCATAAAAGCACAAGGATTTAGTGCCAATATGAATCCATAGTGCATCAAAGGGGAGGGCTGGTGAAGCAGAGTCCAGGTGGACTCTCAACAGGTGTGTTTGGAGTCTCTTGTGGAACGTGGCCAGCGTCTCTGCCGTCCTGACGACGGCCGGTAGCTCATTCCACCACCGTGGTGCCAGAAGGAGAAGAGTTGGGACTTATTTGCCGGTCCTTAGTGATGGCGGTACCGGTCGGGCTGCTCGGGCTGGAGCGTGGGGCCTTAACTGGCCATTACTGGAAGCCAATGGAGGTCCTGGAAGAGAGGGGATACATGAGGATTTAGGTAAGTTAAACACCAGACGCTGCTGCCTTCTGTATGAGTTGGAAGGGTTTGATTGCGGAGGCAAGGAGCAAATATAGGAAACACATATTTATATATTTATATATATATATATATATCCCATTTTAAACTGTATTGTTTAATTTTGTTATTTAACAATAAAATGTAATAAATACTTACAAACATAACAGCCTGTCTTAGTTTTGAAGCCCACTCACCACGTCAAGGTGCAGGCTTCAAGTGGGAACACAAAACACAACACACAACTTATAGTACATACATACACAATACAAGAAAATACATATATATATATATATATATATAAAGAACTTATATATACAAGGAAACCCACTTACAGTACATACATACACAAGACCAGACAATACATATATATACAGAACTATATAGACAAGCAAGTAGTCTTTGTAATGGATGGGGCCAGCAAGCAGCACAAAGCCAGGAGTCTAACCAGTTCCCAGCCCCGGACATCAGGTGCCCTGCACTAGGAACTTCATTTAAACAACATTACAAACATAACATAACAATATGCTAAACAACTAAGAACACATCAGCCTTCAAATGATCAATAAAGAACCTATTGACAAAGAAAGTGTAACAGAATGTGAATAAGTTTTTTTTATTGATTAGTTTCCATTAAACACAAATAACACATTTCAAGTAGAGAATAAACAACACTATACATGCAATGGTTGCAATCTATGGGAATTATAATCTGAACTATTAATATACACTTTACACTTCAAGCACGGTTGTTCAAAATTGCAGCAAGATTTTGTATCGGATGTAATGCTATCAAAAAACAGATTTAGCTGATGTGTATGCTCAATACAGACTTGTGTTAAGCTTACTCCAAGTAGTATGTTGAACACAGACTATCAAGTCATTTAATTAATTGACTCCCTTTTGATATTACTCTAGACTTCGAATAAGAAGTCTAAATCGTCTTCTAATTACAGAGGGAAATATGTATTCATCTACATGAATATGATTAGAATGATACATTAAACATGTTTCACATAATTGATAATATAACAAGCTTTCAAAATACGACACATTCTCAAAGATTATACCGGCACATATCCGTTTTAAGTGTAAGGTGGTGTCATATTAAGCTTTATTATCAATGTTAACTTAGCTCTGTTGCATTGATATGACCAATAGCGGTTCATCAGAATGAATGTTCTTTATAATCATGTTCATTTAACACATCATACGACAGCTACCATCCAGCAAGCTCGTGAACGCGCAATGCTGCTACGTGAACGCGCAGTGCTGCTACGTGAACGCGGACTGCAGTTCACGTGAACGAGCTGCCGAGAGGCATTGTGGGAGGGGCGCGGCTAAAAGTCAAAGGGGCCTCCAACACTGGGTCCACTTCTTTAACACATCCATGGTTTTGGATCATCGTCATTGTCATGTCATTTGTTTAGCTTTTTCTTGCTTACGTTTTACAAAATCGAGTACAATCAGACGGTCCCGTACTTGTAGCCAACAATAACGTTCGAAGTGATTGACGACGTAGCTGTCAGTCAACTTTCTAACGTCAGCCACACCAACAGCAACAATATATTACAGCCACTAGATGGCAGCATCACTACTTCATATATTACATCCACCAGAGAGCAGCTTCACCTCTCAGCCCGCTATATATTACAGCCACTAGATGGCAGCATCACTACTTCATATATTACAGCCACCAGAGAGCAGCTTCACCTCTCAGCCCGCTATATATTACAGCCACTAGATGGCAGCATCACTACTTCATATATTACAGCCACCAGAGAGCAGCTTCACCTCTCAGCCCGCTATATATTACAGCCACTAGATGGCAGCATCACTACTTCATATATTACAGCCACCAGAGAGCAGCTTCACCTCTCAGCCCGCTATATATTACAGCCACTAGATGGCAGCATCACTACTTCATATATTACAGCCACCAGAGAGCAGCTTCACCTCTCAGCCCGCTATATATTACAGCCACTAGATGGCAGCACACCCTTCAGGACCACCTACTTTCATCCAGTGTTCATTTGAACAGAAAATGTGGATTTAGTTTGTCATATGTTAGTAATCTGTGGCAATAAACATCTCGAATCTCAATTGTTTTAGTTTTAGTCTAGTGTAAGTCGACTAAATATCATAAGGTTTTAAATAAAATCATGTTAGTATACTGCATTATCTTTAAAAATGTCTTGAATTGTCAAACTCATTATTTAAGATTCAAGATGTTTGGATTTGCCTTTTGCAACACATGCAATGGAACGCATACTCCCTATTCCCTCCCACAGTAGGAATTTCCTACAACAAAACCGTACACAATAAAATAACAATAAAGTGACTGATATATCTGTATCCGTCTCTCTCTCTCTATATATAGGGTTAGATAGATATAGGGTTATATATATATATATATATATATAGATACAGTTATATAGATATAGTTCTATGGTGAATTGTGCAAAAAAGCATTTTAAAGTGCCAGTAGTGCAGCAGCATCATGACTACAGCGGGAATACAGGAAGCAGCCTCTCTGGGGCCCCGGTCCCTTGGGCCCCGGTCCCTTGGGCCCCGGTCCCTTGGGCCCCGGTCCCTTGGGCCCCGGTCCCTTGGGCCCCGGTCCCTTGGGCCCTCACCAAGCCTGGGGTCATCCTGCTCCCTGGAAGCTCCCCCTGTGGACATAAAATAAGAAAATAATAATAAAATAAACATATACACCTACAAACCACTTACCTGTGCTCCCCTTCTTCCTCTGACCGCCTGCTGCCGCCCCCCTGTCCTGTCCCACACCTGTGGAGCTAGAAAGCCACATATGAAGGAACTAAAAAAACTAAGAAAATCATGAAAAAACAATATGAAAGAAGGCGAGAACGTGTGCTAGTGCCTTACATCTAACCCTAAAGGCCAGTGCACCCGTGAACAAACCATCCGCCACCAACATATCCCACCTCACCTAACCCTTACCCTTAGGGTAGAGTGTGGAGGGGAGAGAGAGGGGGTGAGGTTAGAGTGTGGAGGGGAGAGAGAAAGGGGTGAGGTTAGAGTGTGGAGGGGAGAGAGAGAGAGGGGTGAGGTTAGAGTGTGGAGGGGAGAGAGAGACGGGTGAGGTTAGAGTGTGGAGGGGAGGGAGAGAGGGAGGTGAGGTTAGAGTGTGGAGGGGAGAGAGAGAGAGGGGGGTGAGGTTAGAGTGTGGAGGGGAGGGAGAGAGGGAGGTGAGGTTAGAGTGTGGAGGGGAGAGAGATGGTGGAACAAACTCCCCACGGATGTCACGACTGCAGAGTCATTGTCAATCTTCTGCTGCAGGCTGAAAACCAATCTCTTCAGGACACACTTCCAGGATCCTTCCTTGTAGTGCTAAGTAGATTAGATATTATAGATAGGTAGATATTGTTCTAGATATTGTTATATATTTTTGGCCAACTTATTGTACTTCTCCCTTACTGTACTTTCACCTGAACCTATTGTACTTCTACTGGAACACTGGTTCAGTTCTTGGAGACTTGTTAGAAATAAAATTTCTTACCTTCCTTTATTGAAACACACTATTGTAAGTCGCTTTGGATAAAAGTGTCTGCTAAATGACTAAAATGTAATGTAATGAGTTATTCTAGATAGGGAGATACATAACCATTTATGCATTGTGTGTAGGTTACAGGATTTTGTAGTCGATCCTAAATGAGACCGGATGCTAGTGCAATGAAAACAGTCGGTGTTATATGCTCATGTTAACAGATTTTCATCAGGATCCTGGAAGCACAATTTTGAATGTACTGCATCGACAGAGAAAGAGTAGGGCAGAGTTTGGAAATGTTTTGAGATGAAAGAAGGAGGTTTTAAAAATCTGCTTTATGGTCATTAAAAGTCAGGTGTGGGTCAGGTGTGGTCAAACCTGACACCCAAATGAGTGACTGACGAGGAGAGGGGAATGACCTGACCGTTGAAGGTCAAGTCAAGTCAAGTCAAGTTTATTGTCACTTCACAGTTTACACAAGTATAAAGCAGTGATGTGAAAATCTTGTGTGCAATACCCGACGACAGACAGCAGTTATAAAATAAGATAAAATAGATAAAAATAGAATAAAAATAAAAATGCAATTTATAAAATGCAAAATATCAGCACAGAAAAGAGCAATATGTATATATAAATCAATGTAATAAAATATACATTGTTATATGCTATACGCCCTTGTTCAGCAGCCTGATGGCCTGACTGTGGAAGCTATCTCTAAGCCTATTTGTACGGCACTTGATACTGCGGTATCGCCTGCCTGACGGTAACAGTGAGTACAGTTCGTGGCTGGGGTGGGCATTGTCTTTTAGGATTCGTTTGGCCTTGGCCACGCACCGCTGATTGTAAATATCCAGGAGGGAGGGGAGCTCGCCTCCAACGATATACTGGGCCGTCCCCACAACCCTTTGAAGCGCTCTGCGCTCGAGTGCAGTGCAGTTCCCGTACCAGGCGGTGATACACCCTGTAAGAACACTCTTGATGGTGCCGTTATTGAATGTTCTCAGGATGCGGGGGCCCATGCTGAATTTCTTCAGACGCCTGAGGAAATACAGGTGTTGTTGGGCCCTTTTCACCACGTGTGTGGTGTGCGTGGACCATGTGAGGTCCTCGGAGATGTGCACGCCGAGGAACTTAAAGCTGCTGACCCTCTCTACTGCAACGCCGTCGATGGAGATAGGGCTGTGCTCTCCCCTCTACCTCCTGAAGTCCACGATCAGCTCCTTGGTCTTCTTGACGTTGAGGGCGAGGCTGTTCTCCTGGCACCACTGCTCCAGCGATCCGACCTCCTCCCTGTAGGCTGTCTCGTCGTCGCCGGCGATCAGGCCCATCACTGTCGTGGCGTCAGCAAACTTGACGATGACGTTGGAGCTGTGCATAGCATGCAGTCGTGGGTGTAGAGGGAGTAGAGGAGAGGGCTCAGCACGCATCCCTGGGGGGCTCCCGTGTTGAGGGTCAGTGGCTCTGATGTGGTGCTGCCCATCCTCACCACCTGGCGGCGGTCCGACAGGAGGTCCAATATCCAGCTGCACGTGGATGGGGGTACACCTAGACCTCTCAGCTTGGTGTCGAGGTTGGCAGGAACTATTGTGTTGAACGCTGAGCTGTAGTCCACAAACAGCATTCACACATAACAGTTCTTTCCCTCCAGGTGGGAAAGGGCACTGTGGAGGGCCATGGCAATTGCGTCGTCCGTGGATCTATTTTGACGATATATAAATTGCCATGGGTCCAGCGTGGCAGGTAACACGG
Organism: Muraenolepis orangiensis; assembly: GCA_027704905.1. Taxonomy (NCBI): domain Eukaryota; kingdom Metazoa; phylum Chordata; class Actinopteri; order Gadiformes; family Muraenolepididae; genus Muraenolepis; species Muraenolepis orangiensis. The sequence continues at coordinate 15,274 of JANIIK010000267.1, forward strand.
AGCAAATAAAGTCCTTGACCAACCTCTCGAAGCATTTGCTAATGATCGAGGTGAGGGCTACAGGTCTATAGTCATTCAGGCATGTTACCTTGGGTTGTTTAGGGACAGGCACGATGGTGGACATCTTGAAGACCGCGGGGACAACAGCCTGGGACAGGGAGAGGTTGAAGATGTCTGCAAAGACTCCTGCCAACTGGTCTGCGCATGCTCTGAGGACGCGGCCCGGGATGTCGTCGGGGCCTGCCGCCTTACGGATGTTCAGCCGCTTGAAGGTGCGGCGCACATCCGCCTCCGAGATGCGCAGCCGGCTGGTCTCCTCAGTCGGTGCTGGCTTCGGCGGGCTGCCGTTTACGTCGAACCGAGCAAAAAAAGTATTTAGCTCTCCTGGGAGGGAGGTAGAGGAGTTCTCTACACAACTGGTTCTCCCTCTGAAGTTCGTTATCGTCTGCAGCCCCTGCCACAAACCCCTCGCATCGTGGTTCTTGAATTTATCTTCCACTCTGTCCTCCCGCTTGGCAGTGACGATGGTCTTACGGAGGTCGTAACGGGCTCTCGTATATTCCTCCGTATTCCCGGAGCCAAAGGCGGCGTTACGCGCATGTAGGGCAGCGCGATCATCGCCGTTAACTTTGAGGTGAGATGAGATATGGAGGATGACTGAACATGGTACCAATAAAGAGAGCTTCAGTTTTGTTACGGTTTAACTGAAGAAAGTTGTTGCTCATCCATGCCTTTATCTCCTCAAGACAAGTGGTGAGGCATGACATGTCTGCAGAGGGGCTAAATAACTATACAATATTTCATGGATGCAATCCAAGACAATCAGTAGTAGCAGCGTTTCTCAACCGGGGCGCAGTAAAATAATTATATATTCTAACGTTCATATGAATGAATACGCGACCGTTAAAGAGCCATCTGTTTTCGATTCTATGCGAGGAAATGGGAGCAGAGGACTGTACATCAATGAAACAGTTTGGGAGGGTTTCTTTGTCTTTCATCTGTACTATTTCCACTGACCTCGCGTGGGCCTGGCTGTCCCTGTGTTTGTATATCTTCTTTCGTAGCTGTTTTGCATCTTTTTGGATGTGAACCCAAAGTGCGCCAGTGAAACACTTTGGTTTAGCTTTCTCTTGGACATTTTAGACACTTTCTCTCCTCTTTGCCGCGCGTGGCTAATTTGCATAATTTGTGTCCGCGTCACGCAGCGTACCCGCGTCACGCGGCTGGCTCTGCTTTTGACAGCCAAAATAGAAGATATTTGTGAATAAATGTTTTGAATTATGAATACTGGACATAGTAAGCTTAAAAACATTTTAGTGACCATTGCAAGTGCCAAATAAATATTATAATTTCAGACCCCCCCTAAATTTAGCTGTTGAGGCTTTCAGGGGGGCTCAGGTGTTAATCGGGGGGTCGAGCTCCCCCGGACCCCCCCGTATTTCGCACACTGCTCTTCCCCCTCCTCAGGGTCTGCAGCTTCAAGAGCGCTTCAAAGGGCGGTGCGGACGGCCCAGTATATGGTTGGAGGTGAGCTCCCCTCCCTCCTGGATATATACAACCAGCGGTGCGTGGCCAAGGCCAAACACATCATAAAAGACAATGCCCACCCCAGCCACCAACTGTACTCACTGTTACCGTCAGGCAGGCGATACCGCAGTATCAAGTGTACCGTACAAATAGACTCAGAGACAGCTTCCACAGTCAGGCCATCAGGCTGCTAAACAAGGGCGTAAAGCATATAACAATGTATATTTTATTACATTGATTTATATATACATATTGCTCTTTTTCTGTGCTGATATATTGCATTTTATAAATTGCATTTTTATTTTTATATTTTTTATACTTTTTAGTGTTTTGTACTTTTTTTTACTTCTTTTATTCTATTCTGTTTTTATTTGATCTTATTTTTATAACTGCTGTCTGTCGTCGGGTATTGCACATAAGATTTTCACTCACTGCTTTATACTTTTGTAAACTGTGAAGTGACAATAAACTTGACTTGACTTGACTAAGGAATATCTCAATGTCCTTGTTGTGCAGGGCATTGTTCTTCTGTTATTTTATGGGTTGAATATTAAATGGAAGAACAGGTGTGCTGTTTATAAGGATTCTGGTTACTCTCTCCCTTATTGGGACAGACTCTAAAGTCTCTGTTATCGTCAACAAAAGCAGGAACAACAGCGGCACGCTATTTGCTTCTGTGGTTGGATAACCAACCAAGAGAAAGAGGCTTGGAGCTTCAGGTATAATCCTCAATTAAGTCATGGGTCATGCAAGAAGGGGACAGTTTTGTCTCCATTTGTAGCGGCAGAAGGTCGGCAGTAGCTCAGGAGGTAGAGCGGTCGCCTCAGAACCGGGAGGTTGCTGGTTCGATTCCCCGGCTCCTCCTTCTAGCAAAAACTGTCAAGGTGTCCCTAACCCTAACTGCTCCTGACGTGTGGCTGACTCCGCCGTCGGTTGTTGAATGGGTGAATGTGAGGCATAACTTGAAAAGCGCAATATAAAAGCAAACACTCAATCCCAGGACCTCTATTTCTGTAGCTTCACAGGAACATTTCTACTTGCTTCTTTAATGATAAAATACACTTGTGTGTTTGTTGACCGAATGAAGGATTGGAACTGCCAGAATTTGTTGAAAGGATGGATGTTTTTGATGGATGCCAAAGGAGAAAACGTTAGTTAGCACTCAGCTCACATCAACAGAACTCTCTATTAAGACAAAACAATGAATGACAAACCTAACGTCCAAACGTCTGCAACAAGATGCTGAATGTGTTCTACCAGTCGGTGGTAGCCAGTGCCATCTTCTCCGGAGTCGTGTGCTGGGGAAGCAGGTTGAGATCAGCAGACGCCAACAAGATCAGCAGGATTGTCAGGAAGGCTGGCGCTGTCCTGGGGGTCCAGCTGGACTCCTTGTTGGTGGTGTCTGAGAGAAGGATGCTGCGCAAGCTGCGTAGTATCCTTGACAACAACTCTCACCCTCTCCATCAGGTGCTGACCTCATATAGAAGCACCTTTAGCAACAGACTCATTCCACCCAGGTGCACCACAGAACGCCATAGGAAGTCCTTTCTTCCTGTGGCCATTAGACTCTTCAATTCCTCTACCTCGGGTCGTGAGAGGGACAGTGGAGACTCAGTGACCTGAGGCCAACGTACTTATTTTTATTTTTATTTTATTTTTGGTCAACGCACTGTAATCATCTCATTGTACTTTGCACTGTAAATTCTATTCAAATCCGAATTCACTTTTCACTTTTTCACTTTTCACATGTCACTTTCAGTTGAGCTATTTATTAATATATTATTACTGCCAATTTGCACTGTACGTATTGTTGTGTATTATATATACCTACGTATTACTGTAATAATACTGTACATTTATCTTCATTATCAATACATTTAGACTTAATTTAGAATATTTTACCATTTTGTTTATAATAGTTTTATTTAGTTAGTTGTTTTGTTTTCTAGCTTAGGTATTAGTATTTTTGTGTGTGCATTTATTCCCCCTGTGTCAACTGTTGCACCTTAATTTCCCTCGGGATTAATAAAGTTTTCTGAATCTGAATCTGAATCTGAATCAATGAAGGCTTCAGATGATCCAGTCGTCACTTTAACTCAATACCACTGTTGATGTGTTACCCCCATGCATCTGCACTTTAATTGATTTGATATGTTTAATGTTAACTTAATCATTGCTGCTTTGTTTTAAGTTTTTTAATGTTCTTTTGTATACTGTTGTCTTTTGGATTTTAAGATCGATATATTATGGCGTGTGCTGCTGTTTTCTTGCCCAGGTCACCCTTGTGAAAGAGATCATTGACCTCCATGGGTTAAACTCCTGGTTAAATAAAGGTTCAGTTCAAAAAAGATGAACCAAGTTCCCACATTGTTTGTTTTAAAAATAAATATCAACAGTTATTTCCTTGTTGCCTTTATGAAAGGCCTGGAAAGAGGACCTAGAATCTGGATTCAAGATTCTTTATTATTTGCCATGTGTAACAAGTACAATGGAATGCTTACTCCCCATTCGTTCCCGTAGTATAAATTCAACACGACAATAATATTTATAATAATGAATTCTAATTTATAATATTAACAATCATACAGAACAACAGAAGAAGAAGTGTCTAGGTAGGGACAACATGGACGATATATACAAGGCGGCTGGTGCAAAAAGCATCTCACCTCATTTGTGAAGTGCTGCAGAAGTCTCACAGCTCTCTCTCTGATTGTGATGATTCACGGTCACTTCCAGCTTCCTCATTCCTCTGGTATCGTGAAGAGGGGCTGGTTAAAAAGAGACATCCTTTGTTATGACCGTTATTATTATGATGGTTACTCTGTAGTTGAACTGCAGGGCTCTGCACATGTGGAAATTGGATGACCAAAACCTAACTGAGAGAACCGCCGGATACCCCCCCCCACCCCCCGCTGACACCCCCTCTGCTGCACCCCCCCCCCCTCTGCTGCCCCCCCTCTGCTGCACCCCCCCTGCTGACGCCCCCTCTGCTGCCCCCCCCCTCTGCTGCCCCCCCCCTGCACCCCCCCCCCCTCTGCTGCACCCCCCCCTCTGCCCCCCCCTGCTCACGCCCCTGCTGCTGCCCCCCCTCTGCTGCCCCCCCCTGCTCACGCCCCTGCCCCACACCTCTGCTCAACACCTATAACAATCACCACCAATGTCTCTGACTAAGTGTAAAAACAAACTGTATCTCAACTACCTTCCTCTCTATAGTTTACATATTTATTACTAAGATACCCGTTTACTGTACCTGCTATATATATTTAAATATGTTGATAGAACTGCTCCTACTCCTGTATATACATATACATTTATATATGCTCACTTGTATATACATTTACATCTATATATTTGTATCCTGCTTTCAATAACTGCATACCCCGGATCACTACCTGTTAAATACTCACTTACCTGTATATACATATACCTGTACATTTTTTTTAATAAAATGTAAATTATATTATATTACCATGCACTTTACTGCAACATTTGCACTCTGGTTAGATGCTAAATTATTTTCGCTGTACTGTACTTGTGCTGTGCAATGACAATACATTTGAATCTAATCTAATCTAATCTAATCTAATCTAATAAGGTTCCAGTCTTTTTTTCTCATAACTCTTCTAAATAAATAAAGTGGGTGGAAAGGGACTGAATAATGAATGTGTTAGTCGTGTAAGGTGTCTTCGTAGAGAAGGAATGAGAATGAAGAATGACATCAAGGAGTTATGAGAGCCTGCACGTTTTATGACGGCGGTGTGTTGAAGTTTGCTAAAAAGGTGGGCTTCTGAATCAATGGAATTAGTACGCTTGAGAGTCCAAAACTTCCCATCCCCAGAGCTCCATACTAGCCTGAGGCGGTTTAAGGTCAGGCCTCCTCCTGTCTGACTGGTGGAGCTTCATCAGACTTGCAGCAGACACACAGCTGGAGCAGAGCCGTCCACCACGGGCAAAGCACGGCTTGGGTACTACTTACTGTGTGTGTGTGTGTGTGTGGGGGGGGGGGTGAACTGCATGTGTGTGTGTGTGTGTACTGCATGTGTGTGTGTGTGTGTGTATATGTATGTGTGTGTGTGTGTGTGTGTGTGTGTACAGCATGTTTGTGTGTGTACAGGCCCCCAACTAGCGATTGATTGGTGGATACTGGATACCCCACTGCTGTTGTGTGTGTGTGTGTGTGTGTGTGTGGGGGATTCACATGGTGTATGTTGTTGGCAGCAGCTGATCCTGTCCTGTACACTGAGGGTCATCACCCTCCTCCGGATGAGCCCTCAGGCCTGACACAGTATGCCCTTATAAGGGCTTAAGCAGAGCCACAGAGAGAATAGAGGTGCGACACTCTTTGATGTCCCCGCCACGTGATCACGTGGTTCACGTACCCCTAAATAGTTCCTAGCAAACCTCGCACTGTGAAGTTCTTCTATGGGACAGACAGCAGCGAATGCGATATTGAACGGTAAGTATTAATATAAAACAAAAACGAGTACATTTCTAACTGGTATTGCATTTCCTGCATATATGGGAGTGTCAATTGTATATTTACAGTGTATATTTTATTTATACAAGTTTAAATTGTGGAGGGAAAGCTTAGCTCATGTTAGGCTACATAATGTTAGTGCCCATTCCATGATTCAAGTTAAATGAGCCATCGCTCATAAATCATAATCGTAAATCATAAATCAACTATGCAAATTCTTAAATTCAAAGGGTTTTAGTCTTACTTGGCATGCATATTGAGTTCCTAAAAATGTGTCATTTGGTCTTTTTAGTGTCATGTCCAGATCTTTCATGAGACACAGGTGGCCTAGGTACACTGCACATCCTTGATATTATAATAAGACTAAGCCATAAACATGTATAACATTTCAATTACATGTTAAAGAATAGATTTAACTGATTTAATTTAAAAAGTAAATATGGTTAAAATAGTGTAAAATAGGGTACCGGCGGTTTCAAAACAACTCTTGGGAGACTGCAATATAAAAAGGATGGACATAAATCTAGTTTTGAATAAATAAAATATTTTGAATAAAGTTGAATTACAATGCTGTTGAAATGAGGACCACAATCTAGACAATCACCATCACCCAAACAAAGAGTGGACATGAACCATGACATTGCACTGTCTTAGGCAGGAATGCCCGACCTCTCAAGAACACTGATAATACAAATAAATAGTTACACACACAAGCTGCCTGTGGTATTGGTATTCATAAAGACAAAGTATATCAAAAGTAACAATACAAGACTTTCTACACTATGTGGTGTATGTTAGTGAGGATTTGGCCTGGTTTGGTCATGAACTCGGGTCCCTCGGGTAACCTAAGTCAGGGAGACATTAGTGCTTAGGGAGAGGTTGTCACCCGCGCTCTGTGGTCTTCAATGATGCCTGAAGTCTGACCGTAATGGCTACATCTAACATGTTATAGATCACTGGCTACACTATGGTTGGCTGTGCGGCATACGGATGCACCAATCGGTCCCAGAAAGGATTTGTATGTATGGCTTCCATGGCCATGCTCCTAGACAACCGGCTTCCTTCCTGCCATGACCTGAACAAAATAATCATCACCACATACATCAGGCTGAGACTAAGAATCAGTGCAAAATGTTTGAGGGATGCAACCAAAAATAACACCTTGCACCTTGGCAGCAAGAGCCAGAAAGGCAATGAAGACCTTCTGCACTCAAGGCTCCAATGACGTCCAAGCCACTGCCAAACGCTGTCCTTGTGGCCTTGGATGTGCTTGGCTTGTCCATTCCATCAGCAGGCTCTAGCAGCTTCACCTTCCCTCCAATGGCCGGTCCATCACTTCAATAACAACCAGTCGACCTGTCTCAGCCTGAGGGGAAAGCAGGATGCACTGCATCATTATTTTACATTTTCTCCCCTTATCATAGATGGTAAATCGATTTCCTTTTGTGCAAACCTCAACCTTTTTACACCAAGTACCACCTGAGGAAGTAGTTGTCTCTCCAAGTACCACCATATGACCGACGTTAAACTCCAGTCTATTCAGCTATGCACAGTTCACGCAGGAGGCACATTCACATACACACAGACAATAAGTGAGATCATTAAGAACACACAATGAATAACAACAACTATCATTCTCATACAGCAAGTGAGAAAATTAAGAACAGTATTTAAGCAAATGTACTTCATTTAAACACACAATCTCTCTCTCTCTCTCTCACACACACACACACACACACACACACACACACACACACACACACACACACACACACACACACACACACACACACACACACACACACACACACACACACACACACACACACACACACACACACACACACCCCATGTTGGTGTACATTGACAACTGACATAAGCCTAATGGAAAGGTTAAATGGTAAATGGAATGGCATTTCAATGCGCTTTTATATGCGCTTTTCTAGCCAGCCATCAGCTCACGTGGAAGTTGAATAAAGACACAAAAACGTACTATATCATAAGATATTCTCCCAAAGGGAATCAAACAATTACTTTAAAGGAAGGGCAGAGTTTGACAGAAAATGATTCTTTACGATTCAAAAACGTAGGATTGAATGAAAGTGGACATTACCAAGCAATAGTTAGTTCTGATAAAGACTACATTAACACAGAATACCAGGTGACAGTACAAGGTATGTTCACCCAAACACAGTACAGACATTTGACTTATACAAGCGGTTTGTTTGTGTGTGTTTTGAACATGAAAATGTCCTTGTTCCAGATCAGGCATCACCAGTGGTCCTGGGTGTGAAGTCTGTGTCTCTCAGCCCTGAATCCTGTAATGTGAGTGTGACCTGTAGCTCTCAGGCCTTCTCTAAGAACTCCACCTTCACGTGCACCAATCAAACCTGCTCTGAGGATGGAGCGGACCCAACAGAGGTGGAGGCCAGCTCCACCTCTACCTGTCCAATGGTTCAATGGTAATCTGTAACCACAGCAACGAAGCCAGCTGGTCAAAGGAGATGATGGAGATCAAACATTTGTGTTCAGAAGAAGCTGGTAAGATCAGGGAACATATTGATAATATGATGACAAAAGCAAATATAAACAGCACCTGATGTACATGAGGTTCAGTGCATCGCTGGACATCATGAATACAGATGTTAAGGATTCTCAAACACAGATGACTTCATTGTTTGTATTAAAGCTGCTTTATGTTTGAGAGATGAGAGAGAGAAGTAAAGAGAGAGAGAGCAGAAAACACTAATTAGTCCTCTCCCTCTCTGCTCCCTCCCTCTCTGCTCCACCATTGAGAAGTGTTGCAATTCATTCACCTGTGATAAACAGGGAAGACAGATTCCCTGAACCAATCAGAGAAGAGATGTCCTAGAAATGCCAGAAAAGCCGGGATCTTCCTAAAATCGAAATGGTCTCATACGGTCAACTCAAATCAGGCCATTTTAAATAATAGCTATTGAAGCTTACAGCATGTCTGATATATGTTAACAATGTTAAAGCATCTTCTTGGTTACTGAAGATAGACATCCCACATTTCAGCATTGAAGTGTACGGTAAAGTTGTTCTATGTTTCTGTTTGTTGACAGGTATGCAAAACAACAAGGAACATTAGATGATCCCTGTCCTCTGTGTGTTGGTCTTCTTCATTGCACTGGTCTTCCTAGTCTTCCTGGTTTGTTATTCCAAGAGGAAAAACCGTAAGTCAAACCATTGTTACCAGTTTGAATCAAATATGTTGATAAAATTATAATATAATAATAATATATATATATATATATATATATTTATATATATACAATAATGAGGTGTCTCGTTACTGTTTTGGTACATCAACTAAATAATGATCTACATATTTTAATTTGTATTTGGACTTTCCATTCCACTAAACAACATGCTTCTGCTTCCAGCAGCACATGTACAAACGTAAACAAAACAGTAGTGCCTGTTTCATAACATAAAAAATATAAATCATTGTAATATAATATAAAACAACTTAAACTAGGAAAGCATAGGCCAGCCGCATATTGCCGACTGCCGTCCCACAGCATGTAGAGGTAGGTTAACCAACGTCTGTCCTGGTGACATCAGAGTGGGACAGGGTTTATGTTCCCAGTCTGCTGTGAGGGAGTAGAGCTCAGGAGGTAGGGCGGTCGCCTCCCTGCCTCCTCCTAGCAAAAACTGTGGGTGTCCTTGAGAAAGACCCCCTAACCCTAACTGCTCCTGACGTGCTGGCTGTCTCCTTGATGGCTGACTCCGCCCTCGGTGTGTATGATGTGTGTATGAATGGGTGAATGTGAGGCATGACCTGTAAAGCGCTTTGGATAAAAGCACTATATAAAAAGCATCCAGTTTGCTGCAGGTATCGCTTCAACCTTAAAATTAATTTCAACAAGCCATAATAGTCATACTATTTTATATTGTATGCATGCATGAATGTCATTTAGTTTGGTCCTTTTTTCATTGGACCACCATATAGAAAACGCTGAAGTCTTTTCTGCCCGTGATGGTGACCAGGTAAGACGATTTCCTACACATTAACCGTCTATGAATGGTTACCTATGAACATTTTTAAATGTATCATTTGAAATGTCAAACGCATATGTTAGACAACTATATCAATAAAATGGTAATTGGTACATATAAGATAACTCAACGATAGAACAATGTATATATTTATTTTCAAACAATCCCTCCATGGACAGTGTGTTTTTGGGTCAACTCCCCCAATGCCCCTCTCTCTCCCAGACACTAGGGGTTCTTGCCTCGGCCGCTGCGTCTGCTGCTTCTGCTGCCGTTGGTGCTGCCGGGGCGCGGGGACACGGCCAGACCAGAGGAGGTGACGGACAGACCCAGGCCCGGCTCCACGGTCCTGGTGGCGGGGGAGCAGAGCGCCGGAGCCCTGGAACTGCTACTGGATGCGGAGGAGGCAGAGGACCTGGCGCATAGCAATAGGGGAAGAGGGAGGGAGGGGTGAAACAACAGGGGGAGAACGTTGTCAGAAAAATTGCAGTGGTGAAGAAAATGTCTAATTGATTTTAAATCGCTAATTGTTTAAACTGAGAGACAACATAAAGCCAAAAATGTACCTCTTTTTTTTGCTATTAATGGTTACCAAGGTGTGTATTTAGCAATAGATGAGGATTTTCCAGGAAATCTATTGCAATCTCACATAATCTATCTATTTCCTTCTATTGCTTCAAGCCCATTGAATGGGTGGAGTCTATTTTTCCTCTATTTCCTGGAGTCTATTTGGCTACACTCCGGTGGCCAAGCCTCACATTCAGCGACAGTGTGTGTGGCTTTGAGGAAGTACAAACTACACAAAACAGCATATGGGAGAAGTTAAACCTGACCAGGTAGTGGTGTTTGCCTAAACCTAACCGAGGTGCGACTGAAAACTGAAACATTTCAGGGATTCCGACCACACCCTACGACACCCTACTTTTCAGGACTGAGTTGAGAAGCTCACTTTGAGGTGTAAATTCATACACTTTTTGACATTTACATGACAATCGCGGTGTCCCAGGAGAACATTGCGTCACTAATAATGCCATTTTGTGGTGACCCACTTGGGACACAGACATTCACTATGAACACTAGGAGAGGAGGTACGTCTCCTTTAAGACGCTTTGAGTAATGTTTAGAGTGAGTGGGAGTTTTGAATGTAGCGGTTCTGATACGTTGGGGAGGAGGAGAGGAGGTGGTGGTGAGGGGGAGGAGGAGGAGAGGAGGTGGTGGTGGGGGTGGGGGGAGGAGGAGGAGAGGTGGTGGTGGTGGGGGGGAGGAGGAGGAGGAGAGGAGGTGGTGGTGGGGGAGGAGGAGAGGAGGTGGTGGTGGGGGGAGGAGGAGAGGAGGTGGTGGTGGGGGGAGGAGGAGGAGAGGAGGTGGTGGTGGTGGTGGGGGGAGGAGGAGGAGAGGTGGTGGTGGTGGGGGGGAGGAGGAGGAGGAGAGGAGGTGGTGGTGGGGGGAGGAGGAGAGGAGGTGGTGGTGGGGGGAGGAGGAGAGGAGGTGGTGGTGGGGGTGGGGGAGGAGGAGAGGAGGTGGTGGTGGGGGTGGGGGAGGAGGAGAGGAGGTGGTGGTGGGGGAGGAGAGGTGGTGGTGGGGGTGGTGGAGGAGGAGAGGAGGTGGTGGTGGGGGGGAGGAGGAGAGGAGGTGGTGGGGGTGGGGGAGGAGGAGGTGGTGGTGGTGAGGAGGGAGGAGGGGTGGTGGGGGGGAGGAGGGAGGTGGGGTGGTGGGGGGGGGGAGGAGGAGGTGGTGGTGGGGGGTGGGGGGAGGAGGGAGGAGGTGGTGGGGGGGGGGAGGAGGGAGGGAGGGGTGGTGGGGGTGGGGGGAGGGGGAGGAGGTGGGGGTGGGGGTGGTGGAGGAGGAGAGGAGGTGGTGGTGGGGGGGGAGGAGGGAGGTGGTGGGGGGGGGGGAGGAGGGAGGGGTGGTGAGGGTGGGGGAGGAGGAGGTGGTGGTGGTGGGGGTGGTGGAGGAGGAGAGGAGGTGGTGGTGGAGGGGGGTGGGGGTGGTGGAGGAGGAGAGGAGGTGGTGGTGGGGGGGGGAGGAGGAGAGGAGGGGGTAGTGGGGGAGGAGGGGGTGGTGGGGGGGGAGGAGAGGAGGTGGGGTGGGGGGGGGGAGGAGAGGAGGGGGTGAGGGTGGGGGAGGAGGAGGTGGTGGTGGTGGGGGTGGTGGAGGAGGAGAGGAGGTGGTGGTGGAGGGGGTGGGGGTGGTGGAGGAGGAGAGGAGGTGGTGGTGGGGGGGGAGGAGGAGGAGAGGAGGTGGTGGGGGTGGGGGAGGAGGAGAGGAGGGGGTGGTGGAGGAGGAGAGGAGGTGGTGGTGGGGGGGGGAGGAGGAGGAGGAGAGGAGGTGGTGGTGGTGGGGGTGGTGGAGGAGAGGAGGTGGTGGTGGGGGGGAGGAGGAGGAGAGGAGGTGGTGGTGGGGGGGAGGAGGAGGAGAGGAGGTGGTGGTGGTGGGGGTGGTGGGGGAGGAGGTGGTAGTGGTGGAAGAGGCAATGTGAAGGGGGTGGTGATGGCGTTGCAGGTGGCGATGGTGACGGAGGTGGTGGCAGTGTTGGTGTGGTAGTGCAGGTCGCGGCGGTGCAGGTGACCATAGGGACGGTGAGCTCTCACCTGCTGCGAGCCGAGCTGCCTGCCAGCTGACAGGTGGCAGGGGTGGAGGAGGGGGAAGGCAGGGACAGGTTGGCCTGATAGGGGACAAAAACATTGTGGTCACCACAATTGTGGAAAAACACTTTGTTTTAAATGGGTGTCTGCGGTCTGCTCAAAGCTTTTCATATTGAACACAATAGTTGACTTGCACCTGCACAAGGGACTGGTGAATGGAGGGCCAGAGGTGGGGCTGGTCCTCCTTCACCTCCAGCAGCATGCGGTTGATGGTCCTGTTGAAGTCCCTCATCTCCCTCAGCTTCATGTCCCGCTCCATGAAGCTCTGCCCCCCACCGCTCTGATTGGCCGACCGTATCTCCCTGGTCAACTTGGAGCACTGAATGAAGCATGAAGGGTGATATTTAAATAATTATAATAATAACAACTATAATAATAATTATAATACATTTTGATTTATATAGCACTTTTCAAAATACACAAAGGCGCTTAACAAAAAAGAGAGGTGACAAACAAACATGTACAGAAAACATGAGGTGAGGATGAAGATGATGAGAGGATAGAGGGGCTAGCAGGAGAAAGCAGTTGTGAAGAGGTGGGTTTTGAGGACCTGTTGGAAAGATGCTAGGGTGTCTGACTGTCTGATGTGGTTAAGAAGGGTGTTCCAGAGGGGGGGTGCGCCACCTGAGGAAGGCCAATTTCTCTGGCCAACACGAGGGGGGAAGAGAAAGAGGGAGAGAGACATTGGCAGCGCATCAGACCTGTTTGGTGGCTCGAACAATTTTCTCGTTCTGGGAATCCAATTCCTTCTTCAGCTGAGCTGAGCGTGACTGATTCTCTTTCAATCAGCTCGTGCTCCACCTTTTCCTCCTGTGCAAGCATCTCCATGGTTCTGTTCATACCCTGGGGGCAGCACACACACACAACACACACACACACACTACAGTTCTGTATTAATGAACAGACAATGTTTGATTTGAAGTGTGACAAGGAGTGTGCAAGCAAAAGATGTGTCTGAGAGTGTCTTTAGGTGGGGGGGCATATTTATTTTTATTTTATCTACAAAAGTGGGGGGCCCTGCATAAAAAAAGGTTTGGGAACCACTGCTGTACACAATACACAGGCTCACAAACAGCGGTTGAATAGCAGCTGAGGAAGAACCGGCCGACTCCCCTCAGCACCATTGAATGCGAGTAACACAATCGTTGTACTCTCTATTCTGTTCTCTTCTCAGGGACAACAAAAGGAGAGACCAGATAAGGATCAGCTAAATTCTAGACGCAGATTCGGGGAACAAAAAAACGGAGTAGGTCGGGAGGCCTTCCTACCTGAATGTCCTCCTGGAGCTCCGTGGTCTGCATCCTCTTGTACCTGTACTCCTCCTCCGCCGCCCACAGCTGCTCCTGCAGCCTGGCCTCCTCATGCCTGAGGCCTGGAAACACACCACGCCCGGAGTCAGACTGGGTCTACACCACACCGAGTCAGACTGGGTCTACACCACACCACACTGAGTCAGACTGGGTCTACACCACACCACACCGAGTCAGACTGGGTCTACACCACACCACACTGAGTCAGACTGGGTCTACACCACACCACACCGAGTCAGACTGGGTCTACACCACACACACACCGAGTCAGACTGGGTCTACACCACACCACACTGAGTCAGACTGGGTCTACACCACACCACACTGAGTCAGACTGGGTCTACACCACACCACACCGAGTCAGACTGGGTCTACACCACACCACACCGAGTCAGACTGGGTCTACACTAGGGCTGGGCGATATGGACTTAAAACTATATCACGATATTTCATGGTATTTATTGCGATAACGATAAATGACCAAAATAAAATAAAAATAATCTTAATCCTTACCATCATCAAATACGTAAGGGATAATGAACGCAACGCTCATTAATAAGTCGGTAGTCGGTCCCGACTTATTATGATTTACTTCCGCGGAGAAAAAAATAGTTCTCCGAAGTTGAGGCGTTGCTTGGCAACTGGCGCAAACAATTCAGCAATTCTATCAGCAAGTCAGTATTTTCCGTCAAGAAACGTGAACGGGACTACTCGCGGAGTGATATGATAGCCGTGAATAGAAGCCAATTCCAGTGAAAATGCAAACGCCATTGACGCCGTTTGTCGCATATGTAAACACGTCATTACTGCGGTATGACAAAATACTTATCGTGGGGAGGACTTATCGTGATAAACGATAAAACAATACGATATGGCACAGCCACAGACTGGGTCTACACCACACCACACCGAGTCAGACTGGGTCTACACCACACCACACCGAGTCAGACTGGGTCTACACCACACCACACCGAGTCAGACTGGGTCTACACCACACCACACCGAGTCAGACTGGGTCTACACCACACCACACCGAGTCAGACTGGGTCTACACCACACCGCACTGAGTCAGACTGGGTCTACACCACACCACATCGAGTCAGACTGGGTCTACACCACACCGCACTGAGTCAGACTGGGTCTACACCACACCACACTGAGTCAGACTGGGTCTACACCACCACCGCACTGAGTCAGACTGGGTCTTACACCACACCACATCGAGTCAGACTGGGTCTACACCACACCGCACTGAGTCAGACTGGGTCTACACCACACCACACTGAGTCAGACTGGGTCTACACCACACCACACCGAGTCAGACTGGGTCTACACCACACCACACCCCAGGGCTCGGACCCCAGGTTGGGAAGCACTGTTATAGAATGATCTCCGGGAGAAGACATTACAGCATTAGGCGGCAGCATAATCATTCCTCTTCACTCACCAGACTCGAGCACTGTATGTAAGGACTTGGGGTAGGATGAGTTGCAGCTGTTGACCAGTTGGATTGTGTTGTCCATCGCCCGGATCTCGGTCTCCATCTTGATGATCTCGGCATTCAGGTTTTTCACCCTTCCGCCGAAGCTCCTCCTTCTCCTGGCAGCCTGGGGAGGAGGTTACCCTGGTTACTCCCCTCCTACCAGGTGATCGGGTACCGTAGCTAACTACATAGTCTTCTCTGATGCTTGTTCATAGAGTTCAGGTGCAGCTATTATGGGAAAGATGCTTACTTTTAAGGTAATAATTAGAATAGTTTGTAACCAGAGTTGGTTAGAGAGGGTAGTTGGTAGACAAATCACGATATCTAATCACCACTATCGCTAATGGAACACCAAAATGGAACCATCTTTAAATCTGGTTCATGGTCGGCATCAGGGTACAGGTGGTTATGTTTTGATATTCTAGCTGTATTGTTGCCAGCACTTGTGTCAGCTTTTGCTGTTTGACATACTTATTGTGTAAAGTCTAGAGAGCCAACTTATTGCACTTTTACCCGAGCACTGGTTCTGCTCTCAGAGGCTGTTAGAAAGCAAATGCACGTATGATTTCTGGTGATTAGTAGTTCTCTTGCCTGGTGCCATGTTGAATGCACTTATTGTAAGTCACTTTGAACAATAATGTCTGCTCAATTACAAATGAATTAATACAATGTAATTCTAATCCATCAAATCAACCATGCATTGGGGTCAGCGAGGGTTAAGTTGATTGATGAGCTTAGAGGCGGTGGGGTGGTCGGGGTCTGGGTGGAAAGCTATGCATCGTAGGAAAAAGCACCAGCAAAAGCTCCATTTAGGTGCACCCCCGCTCACACATGTACAGCCAGAGAACCCGTCCCCCTTCCGCCGTTCTCTGACCGGGATAACCCTATAACCCTTCACCTTGATCCGGCGCTCGTCCTGCTGGGTGTACTTGACCATGATGTCCTCGTCCCTGAGAGCAGACTTCTCCAACCAGCCGTCCAGGGTCTGCTGGTCCCACTTCAGCTGGCTCCGCAGCTCTTGCAGTTCTGGCTGGCCTTGAAGATGTCGTTCTGCAAGGGTGGTCCAACACTTACGTTTCTTTTTTCAATTATATCCATATATTAGTTTTTCAGGGTTTCGTGTGAGGTTATGTTTTCGCCCCTGTTTGTTTGTTAAGAGATAACTCAAAAAGTTATGTGCAGAGTTGGACAAAACTTTGTGGTTGGATTACTTATGGGCCAAGGAACAGGGGAGTTTGGCACAAATCCAGATACAAATCCAGATCCATGGGATTTTTTGTTGTGGAGTACGTATGCATTCTACTGAGGGCCCTCTAGCTATCATATATTTTATATATATCTCTCTATGGCCTTGCACAGACCCTGGAAAGACCCCGGCGACACACGGTGAATGACAATGACGGCACAATGCATCATAATATAAAAACATATTCTGTATTCTATTGTCAATTAGACAATGACAATTATATTGCCATTAGTGGATCATTTTTAGCATACATTTTTAGTATACGGATCATTTAGATCAAGTTCTATATAAAAGCATATTCTATGTAGGCTATTTTTTATGACATCTAATAAATAAAGGACATAAACAACACATATAAAAGCCTCTTCTTTCTAGGCTATTCTTTTTAATAATTTAATAAAGGAGATACAAATAATGACATAAAAGCATACTCTATGTGCTTTAATCCTATTTAAGAAATAAGGGGAGCAGAGCAGAACGCTGTTGTGAACATAACGTGTATCCCCTGTCACTTACCCGAGTCTGGGCCATTTCCTGGGTCACATTTTTCAAGTGGTCACGAAAGGCTTGATTCGTATCACTCAGCCTCTCAAGTTCGTGTTCCCTTTAAACATTTCCCTTTTCTTCCTCTCAATCTATAGGAGAGAAAAACGCACACGAACATTTAAAAAAAAAAAAAAAAGGAATCTATGGTAGGATATGTTTGAATGGACAGCGCTTCACTGCGACACTCACCTCCTCCTCCAATGCCTGTCTCAGCATTAGCCACGGCTTGAAAAAGCCTCCATCCCACTCCACCTCGGTCCAAAGCTGAGCTACCCGACATTTCACCGTTGACCTGCTCCGTGTGACTGTACCGCACGACCACAGAGTCGGCATTATTGGAACTTGGTCAGAATGCTGAAACACAGCTACTATTTAACTCCCCGAACCGACACTCTCACCACGGTGGCGAACACTAAAAAATAAATAAATAACACCACAATTAGCCCACATATGTTTCTGTAACACAAACACAACAATAGAACAGAACAATAGAACAACAGAAAACCCGAAACCCTTATTACCCACAATCCCCGGTTCCCCCACTCTACCTTGCGTGGCTATATGGCGGCCACGCCCCTCGGCCGCTACAATAACAGACATTCGTGTTTGCCGAGTAGCCCTTAGCAACCGGTTGGGTCTCCATTGTCTCATCCTCTTCGGTCCATCTTCTGGTGAGAGTGTTGTATACTTCCCAACGCTTCTTCGCCTTGTGGTGTGGAGCAGAATGGCTACTTTGACTTTCTCATCTTTCCTCTCAGACGCCCCCGAAGCAGTCGTATACAGCCGAAAACGCTGTTCCCATCTGCGCCAGTTCTCTGATGGGTTGCCGGTGAGCTTTTTAGTGAACGACGGGAGCCTGGCTCGCACCCGCGAACGAGCCGTTATTGATTTGTTGCGGGTGCTCCGCGTACACGCAGTGGACTGAATGTCACGCGCATGCTGTGCATCACGTGAGGATAGATAAGGAGGAGTGGGCGGGGAAGTGTCAGTTTGCGTCGCGCTAATAAGATGAGTGAAAGTAGGAAAAAGCAGCATTTGGCAGAATTTTAACAATTGTGCAAACACAAAGTGCAGAATGCAGAAATTTGCAACGTGAAGCTCTCATATAGAGCAGGGTCCAAACCACTTGAGAGCACTTGAGAACTGTGCATCCAACAGTTCAGTTGGAAGAAAAAAGGCAGACTGCCTGCTTCTGCCAGTGGTCTCTCCACCTGTTGCTGCTGCAGCTACAGGATCTACCCCCCATGCGTCAGGTACCCAAACCCCAACAGCTACACAGACCTCAATAAGACAATTTATGATCAAAGGCAATGATGACCCCAGCCAAAATGATTGCAAGTGATTTCCAACCTTTCCATTGTGGAGGACAAAGGGATTCCGAAGATCAACCCTCTAAGCTGAGGCACTCCTCAGGCCAATCTGCCCTGAAAAGAAGAAGAACAGGTTACAGTTTGATAGTTTGACGGTGGTTCATTAGAAGACTGTTTTATACTGCTGTTTTGCACATTACAATACATTTCTTTTTATATGTTTTTTTATGATAGAGACTTATTTGCTGCTGTTTGAGCATTGCAATATATTTATTTTCATTGTTTGTTTTGTATTCATGATTATTTATATTTAAAAAAATATATATATATATATATGTAAATTATTTTTGTAAGATTTGATGTCAGCTTGTTGCTGTCTTTTGTTCTATATGTTATACTGAAATAGAGCCCTGCTGTTTTGTTAGGGATTTTTTGTTTAAATAAAATGTCAAATATACAAAAATACAGTAGCTGTCCTTATTTAAATGTCTATGCTTAAGTTGTTCTAGGTTGTTGCTATTATGCTGTGTGTGTAGCGTGGTTTACAGCAGCCAGGTCCTTCCATTGGGTGTATCAGAGTACAGGGTCTGGAAGTGCATGAAAACAATTGGCACAGCAAATCATTTATATAAAAATGTTCAGTACAAAGATTATTGAATAATTTAGTGTATATTGTACACATATAATTAATTAGTCAACATGGGCTACATTTGATTGAATTATAAAAGGTATATGTGGTAAAATAGAAAGCCGTTAAGAGCCGTTCTTGGTGAGCCGAGCCAAATGAGCCGGCTCACTCAAAGAGCCCGGAATTCCCATCACTATAACGAAACAATCCCTCCGTGCCTCTCCAGGCCCCCTACGGTTTCCCCGAACAGACAAACATAAGAGTCCCGAGTGCTTATCTAATACGCCACAGGGAGTAAGCAATATAAGTGTTTATTGAGATATTGTTTGCAATTTGTGCTGTGAAAGCTGTTCTTCCTACATGGGGAGGTGGTCTGACCACAGAGCTACATCATGCATAGCCTGGGAGGAGTGCTGCCACTTTTACTTCATAACATTGTCATTAACATTAACCTTACATGCTTTGCTGGACTTTCTGGACTCATTGCAGCTACTGCACTGTACTGCACTGTATTCATGATGCTGCTGCACTACGTGCACTTTAATGCTTAAATCTTTTTTGCACATTCAACAATGTTCGTACCATCTATCACTGTCACCTTTGCTGTCCTTTTTTGTTCTTTTTTATTTTTATTGATTGTATATATTATTTGGATGGTATTGTTTTTTGAGATGTTTCTGCGGGAGGGACTAGGAGCAAGCATTCCAATGTACTTTGTTTCCAATGGCAAATCAATCTGTTGTTGTTGTATCTTGTGGTTATTGCTTGTTATGTCGGTGTGGGCCGGCGGCATACCTTTTCATACTCCAGCTGGGAGGAGACCACGCTCTAGGAACTTGTCTTGGGTCCTTTGGTGGCATGATTACCTAAAATAGAATAAGATCAAAGGAATATATCAACTAAATAAGAATATAATACATATAATATAATATTGGACAGGGCTGTACATTGTGCAGGATCTTTGGAATGTGTTCACGTCATTTAGAATAAAAATACAGTGGACTGACATATATAAAAGCTGTGCAATTGTGCCGTCTCTGTTACTGTAAAGTGTAACTGCTGTGTTAGTGTAACACATAGTGTCTATGGGGAGGAGATAAGAGATGGTGTCATGGGTCAGTGGGGGACCAGGGGGGGGTGGGGGGGGGCTGTGTGTGAGCTGTCGTCATGGAGGAGGGGGGAGGAGGTGTTGCTAGCAGGCCTGGGGCTGATGAGAGGTGTCGTGATGGAGTCAAGTCAATGTTATTGTCACATCAAAGTTTATACAAGTATAAGCAATGGGTGAAAATCTTATGTGCAATACCCGACGCAGACGCAGTTATATAAATAAAAATAATAGAATAAAAAAGAAGTAAAAAGTACAAAACTGTATAAAGTTAAATATATAAAATATTAAAAGTGCATATATAAATGCACATTTAGCACAGAAAAGAGCAATATATATATATATTATAAATCAATGTAATAAAATATCCTTGTTATATGCTATCACGCCTTGTTCAGCAGCCTGGTGGCCTCACTGTGGAAGCAGTCTCAAGTCTATTTGTACGGCACTTGATACTGCGGTAATCGCCTGCCTGACGGTAACAGTGAGTACAGTTTGGTGGCTGGGGTGGGCAATGTCTTTATGAAGCGTTGGCCTTGGCCACGCACCGCTGGTTGTATATAACCAGAGAGGAGGGAGAGCTCACCTCCAACCATATACTGGGCCGTCCCCAGAGTGCCCTTTGAAGCGCTCTTGAAGCGCAGACCCTGAGGAGGGGGAAGAGGTGTTTTGCTAGCAGGCGGGCTGATGGGGGTGGTTGGGGGGCAGCCGGGGGTGGGACGACAGCAGAGGTGTGGAAGCAGGGTGGTGGGGGGTGCTGTCTTCGTGTGTGCAGAGTTCAGGGATGATGACAGCTGAGGGAGAAGCTTTGCTAAGCCTGCTTGACTTGGGAACAAAGGTTTCGCTATAGCGGCCTCCCGAGGGGAGGAGGGCAAAACAAGGTCCATGGTCTGTGGGTGAGGAGGGTCATCCTCCACTATTTTTTTGTGCCTTCCCCCCCTCAGACAACCGTTTTGTTGGTGGGTAATTGGTGTGTTTTCAACCACGCTCTCGCACCTGACGCTCCACATGCTGCAGAGGCGTTCCCGTTCGGAACATGGCAGTTGCCGTACCACAATGATGCAGGTTTGGTGAGGATGCTTTTCGATAGCACAACCGGTAAAAGTGCACCAGAATCTGAGGGTGAACAGGTGGGTCTTTCCTCAGAGGTCTGCCTTCAGAAGAAGAAGAGACCGCTGGTCATGCCTTCTTGACCCGTGAGGCAGTATTGAGGGCCCATGGAGAGGTCCTGCGGAGATGTGGACCCCCCAGGAATTTTGAAGCTGGAGACACCACGCTCACAACATCACCTCCGCTCCATTGCTGACGATGCGTGTGCACCAGCTCTGGTCTCTTGTCCGTGACGTCGACGATTGAGCTCCTTGGGTCTTCTTGGTGTTCGAGGGCCAGGTTGTTGTTCAGCGCACCACGCCACCCAGGTGGTACCTCCTCTCGGTAGTGCATATGCGTTTGTCATGAGGTTTTTCAATGTGTCTCCGTCCCCACGTCGTCAACCCACTGGTCTAAAGCCTTTCTTCTTCCACCTGAGCTGTTCTGGTTCTAGCTTTGTGAACCCGGGTTTGACGGTTGTTCTAAACTCACCCTGGTGCGTGTTGGTAAGTACAAGCGGCTGTCTTCTGCACCGAAGCTGACGTTACACACAAACAGCCCTCTGTTGCCTGTTGCCCCGTCGTTGTTTGCTCCTGTCCCTGTGACCATCTTCATCTTCCCAACGTCCAGTTTGCCTCCTCTTCTTACGGCCCTTAGTCTTGTCGGTTCGGTATGACTCAGACAATTCCCTTCCAGCTAACACACAAAGCAACCCCTTACGCACACGAACATCCACATCATACATACAAAAATGGAACTATAATACATATATTACAGTCGATAATTTGGAATTTAGGTTTATTTAGTTTGTGTTAAAAATAGGCCGGTTGAGGCTTGCTTCCAAAAATCAGAAAACAGTGTTATAAGGCGGGCATCATGTTTGAGTCGCTGGTATTGTCATGGATTAGGTTTAAGAACCCAAATGCAGGCACACAACGGACACCAAGGACAGATCGTGATATTTATTATTAATATCCCACAACACAGGGGGCAGGCAGAAGGCGGAGTACGGGGGTACAGGGCAGAGTGATCAGGTGTGATCAAAGATCAGGAACCCGGGATGGGGCTGTTGGCCTAGACAAACAGGACGGGGACAGGCAGAGGCGTAGACGGGGCACAGGCAGTAGGATCGTGAACAAAGGAATCAGACTGGCTGAAGAACGCTGGACGTGTCTGCTTTACTTCAACGCACAACAATCTGGCCCCGGTGTGAGTGTGCGGGGTAGACTTAAATGGCAACAAGGAGCTAGACTATAGTGAGCGCTGGGGGCGCTGCAAGCTGCAAGTGAGGACTTAACAAGTGGGGGCCGTGGCTATCAGGTACGTGAGGAGGAGGGGGGAGCAAATGAGACTGGAATGTGGACTGATTGTAAAGAATTGTATTTGATTGATATGATGTAGAGCAGGAAGCTAGGAGTCATTCCATCACGAGAAAAAGGAGGCCCAGTAATGGCTGAAGGTGTGTAGACAGGCATGAGCGAGTTAGCATGGGAGCTTAGGTGCTGGAGGAGACGCAAAGGACAGTGGTTTTAGCTAAAATAGCTACGGAGCACGTATGTTGGAGCTGGAGACCAAACCGTGTGTAGGTTGTGTGTGTGTGTGTGTGTGTGGTGTGTGGGGGGTGTGACGTTGTGTGTATAGTGTGTGTGTGTGTGGGGTGTGTGTGTGTGTGGGGGAGACGGTACGGTTGTGTGTATGTGTGTGTGTGTGTGTGTTGTGGTGGTGTGTGGGGGGTGGGGTGGTGGGGGGCACTAGGGAGGTAATTGGTTACAGAATAACAGACCCATCAGACAGCTCTGGGGAGCCCAGCAGCAGGAAAGAGCAGTGACCTGTCGGCAGCCAGGAGCCATGTTTGTCAGAACTCTTATATAACAAAAACCCTTATCCTTGGTTATATATTCAGTATTCAGCCTGATGAGGTAGACTTGTGCTATATCCCATTGATGTATTTTCCTTCCTCTCCGGGTCGTTCCGAGTAAGTTAGCAGGGAACGAGGAGCAAGGTGAGAGGTTCTTCTTTGTGAAAACTGCTGAAGGACCCCTTGTGCTTTCTTTGCTTGCTTTCTTTCTGCTGCCCCACCGACGACGATGACCAGTGATGAAAGCTATCTGGTGCTTCATCAAACTGGTCATGTTAAGCGAGTAATGCTGCCGGATGAAGATATACCGCTGTTTTCTCTGCATCACATCAACATGCTCGGCCATTATGGAGAACCGCATGATTCTGAATACATGTTTCAGGTTATTTAGGGCGTTTAAGCCCCTCTGCAGGACATGTCATATTGCCTCATCACCACTTGTCTTGAGGAGATAAAGGCATGGATGAAAAGGGGCAACAAACTTTCTTCGTTAAAGTTAAACCGTAACAAACTGGAAGCCTCCATCGTTATTGGTACCATCATCCGTTCATTCATCCCTCCATAATCTCATCTTCACCTCGAAAGTTAACGTTTGTTGCGAATGTTCGCGGGCTGTCCTACTATGCGCCGCAACGCCGCCTTTGGCATCCGGGTGAATACGGAGGAACTACGAGAGCCCGTTTACGCCCCTCCGTACGACCACATCGTCACCTGCCAAAGCGGGAGTATAAGGACAGAGTGGAAGATAGACCAGCACGGCCTTCGCGCATTTTTTTTCCTCGGAGGCGGATGTGCGCCGCACCTTTAAGCGGCTGAACATCCGTAAGGCGGCAGGCCCCGACGACATCCCGGGCCGCGTCCTCAGAGCATGCGCAGACCAGTTGGCAGGAGTCTTTGCAGACATCTTCAACCTCTCCCTGTCCCAGGCTGTTGTCCCCGCGGTCTTCAAGATGTCCACCATCGTGCCTGTCCCTAAACAAACCAAGGTAACATGCCTGAATGACTACAGACCTGTGGCCCTCACCTCGATCGTTAGCAAATGCTTCGAGAGGTTGGTCAAGGACTTTATTTGCTCCGTGTTACCTACCACGCTGGACCCATGGCAATTTGCATATCGTCAAAATAGATCCACGGACGACGCAATTGCCATGGCCCTCCACACTGCCCTTTCCCACCTGGAGGGAAAGAACTGTTATGTGCGAATGCTGTTTGTGGACTACAGCTCAGCATTCAACACAATAGTTCCTGCCAAGCTCGACACCAAGCTGAGAGGTCTAGGCGTACCCCCATCCATGTGCAGCTGGATACTGAACCTCCTGTCGGACCGCCGCCAGGTGGTGAGGATGGGCAGCACCACATCAGAGCCACTGACCCTCAACACGGGAGCCCCCCAGGGATGCGTGCTGAGCCCTCTCCTCTACTCCCTCTACACCCACGACTGCATGGCTATGCACAGCTCCAACGTCATCGTCAAGTTTGCTGACGACACGACAGTGATGGGCCTGATCGCCGGCGACGACGAGACAGCCTACAGGGAGGAGGTCGGATCGCTGGAGCAGTGGTGCCAGGAGAACAGCCTCGCCCTCAACGTCAAGAAGACCAAGGAGCTGATCGTGGACTTCAGGAGGCAGAGGGGAGAGCACAGCCCTATCTCCATCGACGGCAC
>JANIIK010000268.1:0-62452 GCA_027704905.1 Muraenolepis orangiensis
GCCTCTAATCAGTCTGACTGGGGCCAGGTGAGGCTGCTTGAGCTAGCCTCTAATCAGTCTGACTGGGGCCAGGTTAGACTGCTTCAACCAGACCCTAATCAGTCTGACTGGGGCCAGATGAGGCTACTTCAACCAGCCTCTAATCAGTCTGTCTGGGGCCAGGTGAGGCTGCTTCAACCAGCCTATAATCAGTCTGACTGGGGCAAGGTGAGGCTACTTCAACCAGCCTCTAATCAGTCTGACTGGGGCCAGGTGAGGCTGCTTCAACTGGCCTCTAATCAGTCTGACTGGGGCCAGATGAGGCTGCTTCAGCCAGCCTCTAATCAGTCTGACTGTGGCAAGGTGAGGCTACTTCAACTGGACTCTAATCGGTCTGACTGTGGCAAGGTGAGGCTACTTCAACCAACCTCTAATCAGTCTGACTGGGGCCAGGTGAGGCTGCTTCAACCAGACTCTAATCAGTCTGACTGGGGCCAGGTGAGGCTGCTTCAAGCAGACTCTAATCAGTCTGACTGGGGCCAGGTGAGGCTGCTTCAACCAGACTCTTATCTGTCTGACTGGGGCCAGGTGAGGCTGCTTCAACCAGGCTCTAATTAGTCTAACTGGGGCCAATGAGGCTGCTTCAACCAGACTCTAATCAGTCTGAATGAGACCAGGTGAGGCTGCTTCAACAAGACTCTAATCAGTCTGACTGGGGCCAGATGAGGCTGCTTAAACAAGACTCTAATCAGTCTGACTGGGGCCAGGTGAGGCTGCTTCAACCAGACTCTAATCAGTCTGACTGGGGCCAGGTGAGGCGGCTTTAACCAGACTCTAATCAGTCTTACTGGGGCCAGGTGAGGCTGCTTCAACCAGACTCTAATCAGTCTTACTGGGGCCAGGTGAGGCTGCTTCAACCAGCCTCTAATCAGTCTGACTGGGGCCAGGTGAGGCTGCTTCAATCAGACTCTAATCAGTCTGACTGGGGCCAGGTGAGGCTGCTTCAACCAGCCTCTAATCAGTCTGACTGGGGCCAGATGAGGCTGCTTCAACCAGACTCTAATCAGTCTGACTGGGGCCAGGTGAGGCTGCTTCAACCAGACTCTAATCAGTCTGACTGGGGCCAGGTGAGGCTGCTTCAACCAGCCTCTAATCAGTCTGACTGGGGCCAGGTGAGGCTGCTTCAACCAGCACTTACTATCTATCTCTGAGGCCCGGGTCTTTCTATGGGTCTATCTATCTCTGAGGCCTGGGTCTATCTATGGGTCTATCTATGGGTCTATCTATGGGTCTATCTATGGGTCTATCTATCTCTGAGGCCTGGGTCTATCTATGGGTCTATCTATGGGTCTATCTATGGGTCTATCTATGGGTCTATCTATCTCTGAGGCCTGGGTCTATCTATGGGTCTATCTATGGGTCTATCTATGGGTCTATCTCTAAGGCCCGGGTCTATCTATGGGTCTATCTATGGGTCTATCTATGGGTCTATCTATGGGTCTGTCTATCTCTAAGGCCCCGGTCTATCTATGGGTCTATCTATGGGTCTATCTATGGGTCTATCTATGGGTCTATCTATCTCTAAGGCCCCGGTCTATCTATGGGTCTATCTATGGGTCTATCTATGGGTCTATCTATGGGTCTATCTATCTCTGAGGCCCGGGTCTATCTGTGGTCTATCTATGGGTCTATCTATGGGTCTATCTATGGGTCTATCTATGGGTCTATCTATGGGTCTATCTATCTCTGAGGCCTGGGTCTATCTATGGGTCTATCTATGGGTCTATCTCTAAGGCCCGGGTCTATCTATGGGTCTATCTATATCTGAGGCCCGGGTCTATCTATGGGTCTTTCTATGGGTCTATCTATGGGTCTATCTATCTCTGAGGCCCCGGTCTATCTATGGGTCTATCTATGGGTCTATCTATGGGTCTATCTATCTCTGAGGCCCGGGTCTATCTGTGGTCTATCTATGGGTCTATCTATGGGTCTATCTATGGGTCTATCTATGGGTCTATCTATGGGTCTATCTATGGGTCTATCTATCTCTGAGGTCTGGGTCTATAGATGACCTGGACCTCCCTGTGGAGCAAACCCTGCCCTGAAGGAGGAATTAGGGTGAAACGTGGGGGAGGAAAGGTGACGACAAGAATGTGTTTGTGCGTTCATCATGTTGGTGGACCCCCTGCAGTACCTCTGCTGACCTCCTGGGGGGTCACGGACCACTGGTTGAAGACCACTGTAATAAACAAGAATTAAAACAGAATTTCTGCAATCAAAAAAGGGGGTAAAACCCACCCCTGACTCCCCTTTGTGTCTTGTGTTCGATCCTTGACATAAAATACAATATATGGTCCGCTGTGACGCTATTCTGTATTGAACGGTTCAACCAGTGGAAGAGTTCACTATATGCTAATTTATAGCTATGAAGGCCTTGTATGTGTCTCACTGAAAAGCTGTGATTTGATAACGCTTTGTCAGGATGGAGCCAGTGTGTGTGTGTGTGTGTGTGTGTGTGTGTGTGTGTGTGTGTGTGTGTGTGTGTGTGTGTGTGTGTGTGTGTGTGTGTGTGTGTGTGTGTGTGTGTGTGTGTGTGTGTGTGTGTGTGTGTGTGTGTGTCTCCTCCTATGTGAGTGTATCTGAATCAACCCCTCCCCCCTCTCCTCACACATTCCTGTCAGTAGCTGTGTTTCCATCTAACAGTGGAAGGTCATTTTAAGGGAATGAGTTGTGTTTCAGTCCACTAGTCGGAGTGATCAAACTAGGTCAGCGATGAAGGATATCGGGCGGTGACATAAGCCATGTTTTATGGGCTAAAGGAGCGCTTGAGAAGAAGCCCACAGCCAAAGTCACGTGAGGTCAAAGTTTGCTACGTTGAACTTTGAACAATATATGTCAGAAAAAGAGCAATATATATATATAAATCAATGTAATAACATCACATTGTTATATGCTGTAGGCCCTTGTTCAGCAGCCTGATGGCCTGACTGTGGAAGCTGTCTCTGAGTCTATTTGTACGGCACGTGATACTGAGGTATCGCCTGGCTGACGGTGAAAGGATCATAAACCAAGCAGATAGACACCTGCTCTTTGACCGTTATGTGGGCTGACTCATCACACTCAACACCACATCATGGGCCATCATGATGTGGTGTTGGCCATGATATGTTGATATAAGCGCCATAAAACAATCCCTTGAGGCTACAATCCAAAGGTCAAGGGCCGAAGCACAAAGAAAGCAGTTTGGAGGCCCATTCTCATTTGTCCATTGGTTATTTCAGTTGGACCAAGTCAGTTAGTAATCGTTGTCCATTTCTCCCATTTGTCTTCAAATGGTGATTCTTGTCTCAGTGGACGTGTGCTTTTGTCCCATTCTATAAATGATATGATATATTTCCATTCTTTGTGAGTAGGAGGTTCCACCTTGTACCGTGTTCTAGTGATAGCCTGGGGGATAAAGCTCTTAAGTTCTCCCCATACTAGATTGGAGCCAAATAGGCCTGCTTAGTTCTATGTTCAAACAGTGACTAAAACACATTCATTATATCAACATTACATTAAAGGTATGATCTACACCAGACTTACTCAACAGGCGGCCCGCGGGCCGCATCCGGCCCGCAGACGCTTATTTTGTGGCCCCCGACATGCCTGGTTATGAATGCATAATAATTATAATTAACCAAAAAAATAAAAATAAAAATAAATCCTGACCTGCTTTGGATCTACTTATGTGTGTGAAAGCTCCTTCTCTGCCATGGGAATAATAAATCAAAGCAGCGTTCCGTCTAATTGACAGACATTTGGCAGACTATCTCAGAGCAGCTACAACTGAGCAACAACCAGATCTGAAAGTACTGTCTGAAAAGAATGCAGACTCAGAGCTCTCACTAGGAATAAGGAACAACTGTTTGTTATATTGTTATTGTTATTAATATTTGTGAAATGCAGACTCAGAGCTCTCAATAGGAATAAGTAACGTTATCAATGTCCTCAATGCAAAGCTATTCACTCCAGTGTTAATAAAACATCAGCTTGACCAACACTTGACACTACATTTGTTACTCAAATTGAGAATATTTGTTAAATATTCCATGATGCTTTGGAATGCATTAAAAATGACAAGCAAGACAGCATATTAAACAGCAGTAGTAAATACAGCGAATAAAATGGTACAAATATATGTTAATAATAATCTGTGGCCCTTTGCACCTGTTGTGGTTTACATGTGGCCCTCTTGGCCTCTGAAGTGGAGTACCCCTGCTCTATACTATAACTATACTATAACAAATATAAATACTGTATACAAAAATAAAGACCAATAAAAAGATCAATAGAGTGACTGATGATATGAACATTTAAAAAGCATTTTAAAGTGCCAGTAGTGCAGCAGCATCATGAATACAGTGCAGTGACTGGAATGAGTCCAGAAAGTCCACAGAAAGATTAGATTAGATTAGATTAGATTGAAATGTTTTGTCATCTCACAGCACAGTACAGCTAAAATAATGAATAATTAACTACCTTAAGGTCAAGCCACATTGACCTGTCTTCAACCCGCTGGTATCTTACAAACTGACCACTTCCTGTTCCTGTCAGTCTCTCTGTGTTTGACCCCTTAGATGATCAAATGATTTAGCATCTAACCAGAGTGCAAATGTTGCAGTAAAGTGCAGGTAATATCATTTATAGTTTAAATGTACAGCTTAAAAGACAGTCTACTAGGTATTAAGTGGGATATGAGCATCATAATAGGTATATATATACAGGTAAGTAAGTATTTAACAGCTAGTGATCAGGGGTATGCAATTATGAAAAGCAGGATAAATATATATCAATGTAAATACAAGGTAGTGATCATATATAAACGTATATACAGGAGCAGGGATATGCAGTTCTATCCACAGTTGGAGTTAAATATATATGGCAGGTACATTCAAAATGTACACATTAAGTGAGGTATCTTATGTATAAATGTGTAAACTATAGGTAGAGGTAGGTAGTTGTGATTGAATGTTAAAGACAGCGTTGTGATAGCGGCAGCACTCCTAGCAGGTCAGTAGGTCACTGCCTTGGTCGGGTCACTAGTGGAGCTTCACTGTGAAACCATTGGTCTCATCATCTCCTGCTTCCTCCCCCTGCAAACGCTGAGCTCTGCTCAAACAACGGCTGCTCTCGGCTGTTAGACTTCTACAAAGATAACCCACTTCCTGTTTGGTTCAGAGGAAGTGGAACTGGGCCTGTGTGTGTGTGTGTGTGCCTGTATCTGTGTGTGTGTGTTTGTGTGTGTGTGTGTGTGTGTGTGTGTGCGTGTGTGTGTGTGTGTGTGTGTGTGTGTGTGTGTGTGTGTGTGTGTGTGTGTGCGTGCCCCAGCCACGAGCTGTATTCCTTTCACCGTCAGCCAGGCGATACCTCAGTATCACGTGCCGTACAAATAGACTCAGAGACAGCTTCCACAGTCAGGCCATCAGGCTGCTGAACAAGGGCCTATAGCATATAACAATGGAGATGTTATTACATCCATTTACATATACATATTGCTCTTTTTCTGTGCCCATATATCGCATTTTATAAATTGCATTTTTATTTATATGTTTTTACTTTTTTTCTATTCTGTTGGGGTTTTGCACATCAGATTTCCACCCACTGCTTTATACTTATACTACTTAAAGTGACAATAAACTGGACTTGACATGATTTGACTTGTGTGTGTGGTCTGTATTTGTGTAGGTGTATCTGTGTGTGTGTGTGTGTAAGTATGTGTGTGTGTGGGCGTGTGTGTAAGTATGTGTGTATGTCTGTCTGAATCCAACCCAACAAGACTGTGAACCATTTTAGAGAAACCTCTCAACAGTTGCAGTCAGTAATCAATAGTCTATATTGATTAAAGTGTATGCTTCTGAATAATAAATGACATCATGTTACAATATTGTACAATTCTGATTTTATTGAAAATGAATCAAAGTACGGTCAGAGACTGTGTGTGTCTGAGCTTCTGGTCCTCAGAGCTCTCTGTCTATGGTTCATATTTTAATAAGGTTATTATAGTTCATGACTGAGTGAGTCATGGAACAACAGCCTAGAAGAGGTTAGTCTGAAAGGAACTGAACTGGGAGGGGAACTGGACCAACTGGTTCATCATGCTTTGATACCGAGTCAGAGATACTGTAGTCAACTCTGATCTGTGATGTATCATCAATATATATCACTAATATATCATCATATATCACTTTATTACAGCAGGAAGAAGACTAAGATACTGTAGTCAACTCTGATCTGTGATGTATCATCAATATATATCACTAATATATCATCATATATCACTTTATTACAGCAGGAAGAAGACTAAGATACTGTAGTAAACTCTGATCTGTGATGTATCATCAATATATATATCACAAATATGCTTTGATAATATGCTATGCTTTGTTACCTGCAGCAGGAAGAGGACTAAGATACTGTAGTCTGTAGTGAGTACAGCAAGAACTCAGTACATGCTGTATAATAGGTACATTGTCAGTACTTGTACTCAGTTTAACAGGCATATTCTCAGTACATGTACTCAGTATAATGACAAAGATACTTTGTCAGTCCATGTCGATTGGAATCTACTCCCACACACACACACACACACACACACACACACTGAAAAATCTCTCTCTCTCCTCCTCCTCCCTCTCTCTCTCTCGCTCTTGTTGCCCCTGGCTTGACGCCAGGGGGGCGGGGCCGCGAGATGACGTCACTTTTGAGGAAACTAAACTTACCGGAGCATAAAAGGCAAGACGCGGTGCGGAGAGAGAGAGTTCCTCTTTGAGACTCGACGTGGAGATAAACAGTTGAAAGGACACCAGCCTTTGTCCAACTAAGCGGTGGACAGCGTTCTAAGGTGAGTAGTGAGTGTTGACCAAGGGCTTCAAAGAGTTAGTTCTGCACCAGGGAGCCTGTTCCAACGGACACACTTTGATGGTGGACCATTGTTAAGTTCATGTAGTGTTAGATGTGTATTATATGTTTATATCAAGCCCTACGCTACTCCATCACTCATATAGATAGAGATATATACACATATAGGAACATTAGAACCAGTTTAACCGTCTATTTACCGTCTATGTGACGTGTGGGAGTGGGTTACCTGCCAGCTCCTGGTTCACGTGACAGGCCAAAGACAGGTAGCTGGCGCCGCCCTGTACTTCCCTGTTCTCGGTATTTAAATGACTCACCCGGCAAACGCAGGTTGACCTGATTGCCTCGGTTTGTGGTTGCCGGCGGTGAAAGACGTAATCGGCGATAGAGCAAGAGGGACGGACTTGCAACAAATGTGTCCAGTGTTTTAACTGGAGTTTTAACAAGGCATCTCTTGCATCACTGTTTTTCCCATACTAAATGGTTATTGTGACGACGCATAACGCTATAGATCACTAGTTAGACGGGA
The DNA here is from genome assembly GCA_027704905.1 of Muraenolepis orangiensis. NCBI lineage: Eukaryota > Metazoa > Chordata > Actinopteri > Gadiformes > Muraenolepididae > Muraenolepis > Muraenolepis orangiensis. The sequence goes on from JANIIK010000268.1 coordinate 7,409, forward strand.
CAATATTCAGTGTGCTTTGTGTGCGTTGTGCTGCGTGTCTCATGTGTGCGTTGTGCTGCGTGTCTCATGTGTGCATTGGGCTGCGTGTCTCATGTGTGCATTGTGCTGCGTGTCTCATGTGTGCGTTGTGCTGCGTGTCTCATGTGTGCATTGTGCTGCGTGTCTCATGTGTGCATTGTGCTGCGTGTCTCATGTGTGCATTGTGCTGCGTGTCTCATGTGTGCATTGTGCTGCGTGTCTCATGTGTGCGTTGTGCTGCGTGTCTCATGTGTGCATTGTGCTGCGTGTCTCATGTGTGCATTGTGCTGCGTGTCTCATGTGTGCATTGTGCTGCGTGTCTCATGTGTGCGTTGTGCTGCGTGTCTCATGTGTGCGTTGTGCTGCGTGTCTCATGTGTGCGTTGTGCTGCGTGTCTCATGTGTGCGTTGTGCTGCGTGTCTTATGTGTGCATTGTGCTGTGTGCAGTGGCGGCCGGTGACATCCGAAGTAGGAGGGGCGCAGGGGTAAAAACATTTTTTTTAATCATATATGCTGTGCAATACCGGATTTGCCCAGACGGTGGCGCCATTTCACCATGTAAACGACCGAGAGGGCTAATTAAAAATAAAAAAACTACATAATATAAACCTCACCGTTACTCATTCTACTCTGTATTGTATATATGTATATTGACTGAACATTCCTTTACTTACTGCTTAATTTCTTTTTTTACTTACTTTATTTTTACTGTATGTAGCACAATCAATCAGTATTCTGTATTTTGTTGTGACAAATAATAAACAAACTTGAAACTTATGGTGAAAGAACATTTATTATATGGTGCCTAGTAGAAAATAAACATAAGAAAAAAATATGGTCTTATATTAGAAAGACTACCCAGTGTGCCATCAAAAATAATACCTAAATATGGTCTTACATTTGATTGTGCAAAAGTAATTAGAACAAAATAGAAGATAATAAAATAGACCTGATACAAGTCCTGAGATAAAATGCAATACAATGTTAAGCTTACAAATTAAAAGGTACTGGGTCCTATGTACACTACACTACTATACAATATACAGTTTAATCTATGTACCTATGCTATACAAGAACCACTTAGCAAACCAGGTTCTGGAAAACGACTGAATATATAGCCTTCCTCTGTCTGTTGCTGGTTGCTGAATGCTGATGTCAGGCTGATGAGGTCCAAACTCTTTCACTCTGAGTTTTTCTTGCAGTGTTCGTCTTTCAAATGGTGTTGCTTTGAGGGATTTGACAGAATTCTCCATGGTAGCTAGTGTAATGGCTGTGTCCTGTACAGAACAAAAAAAGAACAAACTTGCAACATGGTCTCTCCCACACACACGGGTCTCAATCTCCTCTCCTCAGACAGCAAGACGCAGCAAGAACTGACTCATTAACAAATGCTTCTGAATTTAACTAATTAAATAGAATACAAAATGCTTAATACATTCGACCACAGCCTATATTAGCAGACAAACACACGGAGGACCCTGTAGCTAGCATTGGGGAAGCACGTGTCCACGATAAACTTACAAAACCCCAATCCACACCGTTTACATACAAATGACACAAGCTGCATGTTTATACAGCAAGACCAACATTTCTTATCCCCTTTACTTTACGTTTACATCGTCCACAATAAAAATAAATGTAAAACTATAATCGGGACAAAAACAAACAACAACGTACCTTTCCTCAGACAGCAAGACACGAACTGAGAGCAGAGCAGTACAGGCTTTACAAATAACTAGGTTCAACTAGGCTATGAATTGCGCATGCGTGACTGGTTTTCTTTGCTCACGCATTCACGCATGCGCCACTCAATTTGCTCACGCATGCGCCACTCAATTTGAGTCGCGCATGCGTGACTGGTTTCCTTGTTCGGGCGCAATGAAATGCGCTCCCAGAGATCGTATTCAGGACCCTTGATAGGCTACATTTGCCTATCAAATTTGGTACCTACCTCAAAACCTTGACCCTTGATAGGCTACATTGCCTATCAAATTTGGTACCTACCTCCAAACCTGGGCGCACTGCCGTGCGCCCAGGTTTGGAGGTAGGTACCAAATTTCTATGAGAGTGACGTCAATGACAAACGAGGGGGGAGAATAGCACGCACAACAATGATTTATATTTGCTATATTAACGTTATTGTGCATTTTAAACACAAACATACATAAAATGAGTAATTATTATTCATTTTAAACATGTTTAGTTTATTTTTAGGGGTCAAAAAAATAAAAAATAAAAAAACACAATTATTATTATTTTTTTTATTTTTTATTTTTTTCCTCTCTCAACCAGGTGGGGCGGCGCCCCTGCGCCCCTATGGACGAGCCGCCACTGGCTGTGTGTCTCATGTGTGCGTTGTGCTGCGTGTCTCATGTGTGCGTTGTGCTGCGTGTCTCATGTGTGCGTTGTGCTGCGTGTCTCATGTGTGCATTGTGCTGCGTGTCTCATGTGTGCATTGTGCTGCGTGTCTCATGTGTGCATTGTGCTGCGTGTCTCATGTGTGCGTTGTGCTGCGTGTCTCATGTGTGCGTTGTGCTGCGTGTCTCATGTGTGCATTGTGCTGCGTGTCTCATGTGTGCGTTGTGCTGCGTGTCTCATGTGTGCATTGTGCTGCGTGTCTCATGTGTGCGTTGTGCTGCGTGTCTCATGTGTGCGTTGTGCTGCGTGTCTCATGTGTGCGTTGTGCTGCGTGTCTCATGTGTGCATTGTGCTGCGTGTCTCATGTGTGCATTGTGCTGCGTGTCTCATGTGTGCATTGTGCTGCGTGTCTCATGTGTGCATTGTGCTGCGTGTCTCATGTGTGCATTGTGCTGCGTGTCTCATGTGTGCATTGTGCTGCGTGTCTCATGTGTGCATTGTGCTGCGTGTCTCATGTGTGCATTGTGCTGCGTGTCTCATGTGTGCATTGTGCTGCGTGTCTCATGTGTGCATTGTGCTGCGTGTCTCATGTGTGCATTGTGCTGCGTGTCTCATGTGTGCATTGTGCTGCGTGTCTCATGTGTGCGTTGTGCTGCGTGTCTCATGTGTGCATTGTGCTGCGTGTCTCATGTGTGCGTTGTGCTGCGTGTCTCATGTGTGCGTTGTGCTGCGTGTCTCATGTGTGCGTTGTGCTGCGTGTCTCATGTGTGCATTGTGCTGCGTGTCTCATGTGTGCATTGTGCTGCGTGTCTCATGTGTGCGTTGTGCTGCGTGTCTCATGTGTGCGTTGTGCTGCGTGTCTCATGTGTGCGTTGTGCTGCGTGTCTCATGTGTGCATTGTGCTGCGTGTCTCATGTGTGCGTTGTGCTGCGTGTCTCATGTGTGCGTTGTGCTGCGTGTCTCATGTGTGCATTGTGCTGCGTGTCTCATGTGTGCGTTGTGCTGCGTGTCTCATGTGTGCATTGTGCTGCGTGTCTCATGTGTGCATTGTGCTGCGTGTCTCATGTGTGCGTTGTGCTGCGTGTCTCATGTGTGCGTTGTGCTGCGTGTCTCATGTGTGCATTGTGCTGCGTGTCTCATGTGTGCGTTGTGCTGCGTGTCTCATGTGTGCATTGTGCTGCGTGTCTCATGTGTGCATTGTGCTGCGTGTCTCATGTGTGCATTGTGCTGCGTGTCTCATGTGTGCATTGTGCTGCGTGTCTCATGTGTGCATTGTGCTGCGTGTCTCATGTGTGCGTTGTGCTGCGTGTCTCATGTGTGCGTTGTGCTGCGTGTCTCATGTGTGCGTTGTGCTGTGTGTCTCATGTGTGCGTTGTGCTGTGTGTCTCATGTGTGCATTGTGCTGCGTGTCTCATGTGTGCATTGTGCTGCGTGTCTCATGTGTGCGTTGTGCTGCGTGTCTCATGTGTGCATTGTGCTGCGTGTCTCATGTGTGCATTGTGCTGTGTGTCTCATGTGTGCATTGTGCTGCGTGTCTCATGTGTGCATTGGGCTGCGTGTCTCATGTGTGCATTGTGCTGCGTGTCTCATGTGTGCATTGGGCTGCGTGTCTCATGTGTGCATTGTGGTAACATTATGGGTGTCGACATACACGACAAGACACGACATACAAACTTATATCAAAAATGTAAAAGAACAAGAAAAAAAAGACAAGACAGGAAAAAAAAGAAATATAATAATACCGGTAATAATAATAATAATAAAGTATATATTATAAAAATGATATAACATGAAATAAAAACTGGGCAGCGGCATCATTATCCTAAAAAGTGTCCATAGTCACAACAGATTGAGGTTCTTTACTTTTTAAATAAAATTCAATTTTCTCTCTTCCCCTCTCTCTCTCTTCCTCTCTCTCTCTCTCTCTCTCTCTCTCTCTCTCTCTCTCTCTCTCTCTCTCTCTCTCTCTCTCTCTCTCTCTCTCTCTCTCTCTCTCTCTCTCTCTCTCTCTCTCTCTCTCTCTCTCTCTCTCTCTCTCAGCAAAGTGCGACACAAAGGACACCAGTCTTTGTCCAACAAAGCGCTGAGTTAAACAACCCTCATCACAGCCTTTGTCAACTAAGCGGTGGACAGCGTTCTAAGGTGAGTAGTGAGTGTTGACCAAGGGCTTCAAAGAGTTAGTTCTGCACCAGGGAGCCTGTTCCAACGGACACACTTTGATGGTGGACCATTGTTAACTTCATGTAGTATTAGATGTGTATTATATGTTTATATCAAGCCCTACGCTACTCCATCACTCATATAGATAGAGATATATACACATATAGGGACATTAGAACCACTTTAAACTGTTGTCTAAACATTAGATTAGATTCTAATTATTATCTAATAATTATCATTGAACAGATCAAGTTCAGTACAGCAAAAATAATGTAGCATCTAACCAGAGTTTAAATGTTACATTAAAGTGCACGGTAATATATAATGTACTGAGGTTAAATAAGATGTAAGACAGTCTACTAGGTATAAAAACTGTATAAAATAATGTGTGGAGTCTGTTTAAGATATGTGCAGAATTTTAGGAATTGATAAAGTATATATGTAATTATATGTGTATATATTTATGAGAATTCATAAACAGGTAGTTATGCAGTTAAAAAAGATTATAAATCTTAAAAAAAGTTATAAATCTTAAGATTTATATATATACACACACGTTAGGTACAAATGTGCACATTATCATGTAAACAATAAATATAATGTGATTGTTTTCTAACTTGATTCAACAATGTGTTCTAGGAATGGCCTCTGCTAACACTTCCTGGTCTGAGGAGAACTTTTCCTGTTCCGTCTGTCTGGATGTGTTCAAGAGTCCAGTTTCCACACCATGTGGACACAACTTCTGTAGAGCCTGTATCACCACGTTCTGGGATGACAAGGTCCAGTTCAAATGTCCTCTTTGCAACAAGCTGTTCCACACAAGACCTGATCTATGGGTCAATACCCTCTTTTCAGAGATGGTTGATAAGTTTAGACGGTCCGTACCGGTCAAAGAGCAGCTTTGTGTTCAACCAGGAGAAGTTCCCTGTGACGTCTGTACCGGGACCCAGCTGAAGGCTGTCAAGTCCTGCCTAGTGTGTCTTATGTCCTTCTGCCACTCCCACCTGGAGCCACATCAGAGAGTCGCAGTTCTGAAGAAACATAAGCTGGTGGAGCCTCAGGACCGTCTAGAAGACAAGATGTGTAAGAAACACGGCCGACTTCTGGAGCTCTTCTGCCAGACTGAACAGGTGTGTGTGTGTCAGTTCTGTACAGAGGGGGACCACAGGTCCCATCCTGTTGTACCTCTGAAGGAGGAATATGAGCTGAAGATGGCCCAGTTGGGGAAGATAGAGTCTGATGTTCAGCAGATGATCCAGGAGAGAAAAAGAAAGATTCAGGAGATCATAGACGCAGTGAAGCTCAGCAGAGCAGACGCAGACCGAGAGCTAGCCGACGGTGAGCAGGTCCTCGCCGCTCTGATGCGCTGCATTGAAAAGTGTCGAGACGATCTCAACCAAACGGTTCAAGAGAAACTGAAATCCATAGACAGACAAGCTGAAAACCTCATCAATGAGCTGGAGAGGGAAGTTAAAGATCTGACCAATAGGAGCTCAGAGGTGAAGCAGCTCTCACACACTGAAGACCACCTCCACTTCCTCCAGAGCTTCAGATCCCTGAAGAATCCTCCACACACCAGGGACTGGACCAGGGTGGAGGTCCCTCCTCCGTCATACGCAGGGACCTTGAGGAGATCCCTGGATCAGCTGAAGGAGACTCTGGACATGGAGATGGAGAATCTGCCTGTCCGGAGGTCGACTCTAAAGAAGTGTAAGTGTCTGTTTAGTTTGAGTCATCACAACAACACACTAACTCTTCAGATGTCCATCCACACAGCAGGAGGTGACGTCCTACTGGGAATCAACATGATGGTGGACATCATGTATGTTATCAATATATCAATATATTGATAACATACATCAGGGGTGGCCAACCAGTCAGAGGTTAAGAGCCAAACATGTTACTATGTTACTGTAAAAAGAGCCACATCATACACACAGTCACAGATGGCCCCCCCTCTCCTTCTCTCTTCTGTTCTCAGCCTTTCTCTGTGCTCCCTCACTCTCTTCCTCCCCTCTCTCTCTCACACAGACTAAATGAACATCTAGAACTTTACACACACACTCAAGATCCTCCCTCCCAAAGACACACACACCCTCACACAGACACACACACATAGCTCTGCTCTGACAGATTTATTGTAAATGTCACACACCATAATATTGGCAGAAATAGAATTAAACCTCTCCTACTAGTATTCAGAGGCCAGTTATTATCAACAATGAACATTGTGTGCACTCTCACACAAACTCTCAGTAAACTAAATGTGAACAAGTGTTTTATCTTCCTACGCATGTTGCTTCTTTAAATGAAATGAGTGGGACTTCTGACATTCCTTGCCTTGAACAATCCTCCACCTTGTTTCAGTTTTTGGTTTTCTGGAAACAAGATTTCAACCACGTCACCGAGGCATGTTTTAACAAACTCCCCTTCATTGTAGGGCTTTTTAGCTCGTGCTATGTTCCAAGCAACTTGATATGATGCAAGTGTTACGGTCTCCGAGTGCTTCCTTATTTTTTGGAAAAACTGTGTCTGCTTTTCCGCCTGACTTTTCAAGGTGTTTAACTTCTGCTTGTGAAGTTCAACACCTTTAGGGAATTCCTGGTGGATGGAGTGAGCATGGAGTGAGGTGAAATGGCGCTGAAGATGTGAAGCCTTGAAATGGGCTAAAGACGTCTGGCATAGAAGGCAAAATGGCTTGCAATTGCGTTCTATAAAAAAAGATGAACTCTCCCACTCTACTAAAAACGTCCTATGGTCATAAAACATAATAATGTATGTATAATAATAATGTATAATAATGTATAATAATGTATCATGTGTCTGTGATGCACACGTGCACGTGGATGACGTGTTGGATGAACATGACGTGTTGGATGGGAAAACAAAGTAGATACTTGTCATCTATTCATGATACTTGTATGTGTATTTTATATGTAGTATTTCTGTGTAGACTCATCATGTCTTTCCTTCTCTCCCATCAGATGAGTGTGAACTCACACTGGACCCAAACACAGCCTACAGAGAACTCTCTCTGTCTGAGGACAACAGGAAGGTGACGAGGGTTAGCGAGGAGGAGTCGTATCCTGATCACCTGGAGAGATTTGACTCCTGTCCCCAGGTGTTGTGTAGAGAGGGTCTGACTGACCGCTGTTACTGGGAGGTGGAGGTGGAGAGGAAAGGAGGAGGTGTTGTTATAGGAGTGACATACAGAGGAATCACTAGGAGAGGACGGGGTGATGACAGCTGGCTTGGATTAAACAACAAGTCCTGGAGTCTTGATTGTCTTGATGGTCGTTACTCTGTCTGGTACAACGGTAGTCAAACAGCCATAGATCTCCTCCCCTCTAACAGAGTAGGAGTGTATGTGGACCGACCTGCTGGCTCTCTCTCCTTCTACAGAGTGTCCCCAGATGGAGGAGGGTCCTCAGACACACTGACACTCATCCACACCTTCCAGTCCACATTCACCCAGGAGGACCTCCTCCCTGCGTTCTTGTTAGGGGATTATGGTTCCTCAGTGTCTCTGTGTCGCTTGTAGCAACACACACAGAAATACACACACACACACACATAGAAATACACACACACACACATAGAATCACACACACACACATAGAATACACACTCACACACACACACATAGAAATACACCCTCACACACTCACATAGAAATACACACTCACCCTCACACACACACATAGAAATACAAACACTCACACACGCACACACACATAGAAATACACACACACACACACACACACACATATAGAAACACGAACAAACACATGCACACAAACACACACTCAGAAATAAATGTGTATGTATAAAAATATATACACACACAAAGAAACACACACACACACACATAGAACACACACACACACACACATAGAACACACACACACACACACAGAACACACACACACACACACACACACACACACACACACACACATTTATATAATTGCACAGGCGGGATTTGGACCGGTTGTGGGAGGGATTTGGACCGGATGTGGGCGGGATTTGGACCGGATGTGGGCGGGATTTGGACAGGATATGGGTGGGATTTGTACCGGATATGGGCAGGATGTGTACCGGATGTGGGCGGGATATTGACCGGATGTGGGTGGGATTTGGACCGGATGTGGGCGGGATTTGGACCGGATGTGGGCGGGATGTGTACCGGATGTGGGCGGGATGTTTAATGGATATGGGTGGGATTTGTACCGGATGTGGGCGGGATTTGGACGAGATGTGGGCGGGATTTGGACCAGATGTGGGCGGGATTTGGACCTGATGTGGGCGGGATGTGACCAGATTGGCGGGATGTGGACCAGATATGGGCGGGATGTGGACCAGATATGGGCGGGATGTGGACCAGATATGGGCGGGATGTGGACCGGATATGGGCGGGATGTGGACCGGATGTGGGCGGGATGTGTACCGGATGTGGGCGGGATGTTTACTGGATGTGGGTGGGATTTAAACCGGATGTGGGCGGGATTTGAACCGGATGTGGGCAGGATTTGGACCGGATGTGGACCGGATGCGGACCCCTGAGAGAGGAGAAGGCTTGGAAGAAGGCATGAAGGAATATATGTTTTTTGTTCTAAAGATGCTGGAGAGATGCGGGGGGAATTCACTTTAACTGTTTGTTTGTTTGTTTGTTTGTAGCAAATAATGTACTACGCTCTTGTCCATGTATGACCCATATAGATCTATAGATAGATATGTGTGTATATATGTATATATATGTATACATCTGTCACTCATATTCTCATATATCACTTATTTTCACAAGATTCTTGAAAGTAACACTTTATCTTTCTGTGTGTCACACACACACACACACACACACACACACACACACACACACACACACACACACACTCACACTCACACACTCACACACACACACACACACACTCACCATTGTCTCACTGTGTGTGTGGTTGTGTGTTTGATGTATTTTTGTTTTTTGGAGATCATCATGAAATAAAGAATGTTCTAGAGACCCCAGAGAGATCTGTCCTCCTCTTATTAGAAATCACAAGCAGTTACAAGTTCATATATAGATATATAGAATTACATATAGATCCATATATCTATATATATTTAGATCTAAATATCTATCTTTCTATCTATAGATAGATAGATAGACAGAGACTGTCTGTTCTCATAAGAAATCACACGCAATGAAAAGTAAATATATGTAGATGTATAGAGAGAGATAAACTGTATGGAGAGATATATATCTATCTATATATAAACATAGATCTAGCAACATGGCTGCAGGTGTGTGTATATAGATATCAAAGAGGGACCTAGTGAGGATCAGTCTACCCCCCGTGTCCCCCCTCAGTACATCCAAGGAGCAGAGCCTTCATGCTGAGTGGAGCCCTGAGTTCCTCCTACCTCCACCACGCCTCGTGGAGATGCACTGGACTGGAGGTTAAAGGTCACATTCAGACACTTCTGCAGACGGCTCTACTTCCCCATTGTAGTGGTCCAAATGGCTCTTACTCAGAGGCCTTGAAACAAGTAGAAGAAGAGCAGGACACTAGAGATTAGACGGGACACGGCCCTACAGTCAGTGGTTCAGTAAGTGGTCCTGTGTTATGAATCAAGTTATGGACATATATATGACATAGCTTCTGTTGGAAACTCATTCTGTGTCTCTCTGTTGCTTCAAAGTGTTCCAAGTGTGTTTCTTTTTAATCTAAATATGGATCAATGGGAGGGGCTTTTAATAACTAGTAATGAATAACAGTTATAGATCTATATCTATATATATCTATTTCTCTCTCTCTCTCTTGTCAGTTTCACTTCCTGTCAAACTACAGCGTACTGAAACCCCACACACACACACACACACACACACACACACACACATACCGTAGTTATGCTCCTCTATAGCTGTAGTTAAATGTGTGTCTATAGATACACACACACACACACACACACACACACACATATACACACACACACACACACACACACACACACAGACACACACACACACACACACACACACACACACACACACACACACACACACACATACCGTAGTTATGCTCCTCTATAGCTGTAGTTAAATGTGTGTCTATAGATACACACACACACACACACACACACACACACACACACACACTCCCTGGAGATGGACTGGGCATTGGTATGTCCTAACCAACATCTTTCCCAGAAGACCTGGTCTCACTCCTCTGATCCAACCTAAACCTCCATATTTGTAGTCTTTTGGTGGGGGTCTCAGCATGAGGGCCTCGGGGCCCTCCGGCCCCTCGGTGCTGGTGCTCTTCCAGCTGGGTCTGTCCCGGGAGGCGGAGCCTCAGCTAGCGGCACGCCAGGGGGCCGGCGTCGGAGATCATGGCCCGCAAGGTGACCACGCACACGCACACATAACAAACACACACGCACACACGCAGACACACACTGGTGCACACACACAGACATACGCTCACACATCCACAGAGTTTCAGCTTTAGGGTTAATGGGGGCCTTTGGAGTTGGTTTACTTTGCCTAACCCTTTGTTAATGATTTGACCTGAATTGAGTGCCCTCAAATGTGTGTGTGTGTGTGTGTGTGTCTGTCTGTGAGTGTGTGAGTATGTGTGTGTGTGTGTGTAGCCCCACTTCCTAGCTGCCCCCCCCTTAGCCCTTCCCCCCCCTTAGCCCCCTTAGCCCCGCCCCCAAACAGGTAGTTCGTCAGAAACAAACATGGAAATCTTAAAACAACTAAATAAATGTAGAACTTATTATAAACCCCAATCTCAATGATCTCAAGCGTATTTTCATTGGTAGCAGTATGTTAATAGTATTACTGTACAACAGGTTTTACTATTGATTTTAAAGTAGTTTTTTCATTTTTTAAACACATTGAGATTCCAGGGATCCCTCCGAGTTCCACCAGCAGGGGGCGCAAGAACCACCGGTGGTCCGGTACCACAGGTTGAGAACAGCTGCTCTAAAGGTGATATTTAAGTGTCCAACAGTGACACACACACACACACACACACACACATACACACACACACCCACACAGCGCCCCCCGGTGGCCACGCCCCTCACCTGCACCCCAAGTCTCTTCTAGAGTAAGAAACCAACACAAGCCAACAGTTGTAATTCACCAGCTCCCTTTGATGAACAACATTTATGTTCTAAAGATTGAACCAAGTCCCCATCAATGTGGTCCTCAGGTCAACACATGGTGAATAATGGAGCCCTGCTCTAAAGGCTGGCTGGAGTCCTCACTGACAACTGGTTTCTCTTCCTCTTACTGAGGAACACATCTTTAGTTAGGGCTTCAGTTCAATAGGTTTGTGTCTGATGTTGATCTTTATATTAATTCATCTTTCATTAGGTCTTTAGTTCAATAGGTTTGTGTCTGATGTTGATCTTTATATTAATTCATCTTTCATTAGGTCTTTAGTTCAATATGTTTGTGTCTGATGTTGATCTTTATATGAATTCATCTTTCATTAGGTCTTTAGTTCAATAGGTTTGTGTCTGATGTTGATCTTTATATTAATTAATCTTTCATTAGGTCTTTAGTTCAATAGGTTTGTGTCTGATGTTGATCTTTATATTAATTCATCTTTCATTAGGTCTTTAGTTCAATATGTTTGTGTCTGATGTTGATCTTTATATGAATTCATCTTTCATTAGGTCTTTAGTTCAATAGGTTTGTGTCTGATGTTGATCTTTATATTAATTCATCTTTCATTAGGTCTTTAGTTCAATAGGTTTGTGTCTGATGTTGATCTTTATATTAATTCATCTTTCATTAGGTCTTTAGTTCAATAGGTTTGTGTCTGATGTTGATCTTTATATGAATTCATCTTTCATTAGGTCTTTAGTTCAATAGGTTTGTGTCTGATGTTGATCTTTATATTAATTCATCTTTCATTAGGTCTTTAGTTCAATAGGTTTGTGTCTGATGTTGATCTTTATATTAATTCATCTTTCATTTGGTCTTTAGTTCAATAGGTTTGTGTCTGATGTTTTTCTTTCCTGTTGTGTCTGTGGTGAAAAAATGGCTTCCTTATCAAAGTCAGATCACAAATACACAGTTGTGTGTGTGTGTGTGTGTGTGTGTGTGTGGGGGGGGGGGTAGTAGACTAGAGACTAGAGACTAGAGACTAGGGACTAGAGACTAGGGTTTAGGGACTAGGGACTACGGTCTAGGGACTAGGGACTAGGGACAAGAGACTAGAGACTAGAGACTAGGGACTAGGGACTACGGACTAGAGACTAGAGACTAGAGACTAGAGACTAGGGAGTACGGTCTAGGGACTAGGGACTAGAGACTAGGGACTAGGGACTAGAGACTTGGGACTACGGTCTAGGGACTAGGGACTAGAGACTAGGGACTACGGTCTAGGGACTAGGGACTAGATACTCGAGACTAGGGACTACGGTCTAGGGACTAGAGACTAGGGACAAAGGACTAGGGACAAGGGACTTGGGTCTAGGGACTAGGGACTAGGGAGTGATTTGGGACACAGCCCTTGGCTCCGCCCCTGGCATGTGAGAGGGAGATCTATGAGTTGTGATGGAGGCGTGTTACTCCAACAGCAAGAGGCTGACTCCTCCCCCTCGGCAGTTAGACCAGCACTCAACGCCAAGACGTGTGTGTGTGTGTGTGTGTGTGTGTGTGTGTGCGTGTGCCCAGCGCCTATTCTATATATGATTCATCATTGCATACATCGTAGAACAATGTTCCTATTTTCTTAAATCCATGTTTATTTCTATCAGTCATTGGTTTTGCTAAACAGTTTGTGGTGATTCTCCTAAATGAGGGACATTAATAAATGTACAAGCTGTGTATTTGTATGATTCCTATCACATGTTGCTTCCTCCTCTTTGGACAATTGTGAGAATGTAATTTGAGGTTGCAAATGAATTAAACATTTGTCCATTGTGTGCGATGTTAACATTGCATATCGTGACACATGGAGTACAAGGTGTGTCATGCAACCCATCCTAGTATGAGGAGCAGTGGGTACCAGCTATTGGATATACAGGGGAGGGGTCCGGTGCCTTGCTCGAGGGCACTGAGGCAGTGAACCCGGGAGGAGAAGTGGCCGAGTACCGCTTCTCATTCCGTTGGTCTTGTTCCTTTCCGGGGACTTGAACCGGCGACCTTCCGGTTCCTAAGCCCCAAGTCCAACAGACTGAGCTGTCCTGCCGCACACACAACCAAACCACACAACAATTATGACACAACTAGGGGAAACACCACAACCAGATTTGTGAATGAGCGATGCTGGACATAGTCAGCTTTTAAAATACATTTCTAGTGACAATTGTGGACGTAAATACGAGTACGAGTGTTGAACTGCCAACAATTACCTTAAAGTTCTACTGCTGGCCATCCAAGTTCCCTTCAGCAGATCATTGAAAATGTGGCAGAAAATGTCTTTTTATGACGTTGTTGAACGTGCACATGAATCCTGAGCCCAAACTTGACCTTCGACCCTTATTTGGTAGCTAAGGTCTTTATTACTTTAGAACATTCATACTTGCGGGGGGGAATATGGAGTATTCCATTGAACTTGTTATTGCATATGGCAAATAAAAACATCTATAATCTTGAATCTTGAGTCTTGATTGTTATGATTATTAGAAGAGTCCAGAAAGTCCCGCAAAAGTATGACAACCCCAATATATCAGGTACAAAAGGATAAGTGAAAGGATGGAATACTCATGAATAAACATAAGTCATAATACTGTGGAGGAGGAAGGACTGACATCCAGGAGGATAAGAGCTGTATTAGGAGGGACCAGGGGGACAGACAGGTGAGGGGTCGTAGGAGGAGGGACCAGGGGGACAGACAGGTGAGGGGTCGTAGGAGGAGGCACCAGAGGGACAGACAGGTGAGGGGTCGTAGGAGGAGGGACCAGAGGGACAGACAGGTGAGGGGTCGTAGGAGGAGGGACCAGGGGGACAGACAAGTGAGGGGTCGTAGGAGGAGGGACCAGGGGACAGACAGGTGAGGGGTCGTAGGAGGAGGGACCAGGGGGACAGACAGGTGAGGGGTCGTAGGAGGAGGGACCAGGGGACAGACAGGTGAGGGGTCGTAGGAGGAGGGACCAGGGGGACAGACAGGTGAGGGGTCGTAGGAGGAGGGACCAGGGGACAGACAGGTGAGGGGTCGTAGGAGGAGGGACCAGGGGGACAGACAGGTGAGGGGTCGTAGGAGGAGGGACCAGGGGACAGACAGGTGAGGGGTCGTAGGAGGAGGCACCAGGGGGACAGACAGGTGAGGGGTCGTAGGAGGAGGGACCAGGGGGACAGACAAGTGAGGGGTCGTAGGTGGAGGGACCAGGGGGACAGACAGGTGAGGGGTCGTAGGAGGAGGCACCAGGGGGACAGACAGGTGAGGGGTCATAGGAGGAGGGACTAGGGGGACAGACAAGTGAGGGGTCGTAGGAGGAGGGACCAGGGGACAGACAGGTGAGGGGTCGTAGGAGGAGGGACCAGGGGGACAGACAGGTGAGGGGTCGTAGGAGGAGGGACCAGGGGACAGACAGGTGAGGGGTCGTAGGAGGAGGGACCAGGGGGACAGACAGGTGAGGGGTCGTGGGAGGAGGGACCAGGGGACAGACAGGTGAGGGGTCGTAGGAGGAGGGACCAGGGGGACAGACAGGTGAGGGGTCGTAGGAGGAGGGACCATGGGACAGACAGGTGAGGGGTCATAGCAGGAGGGACCAGGGGGACAGACAGGTGAGGGGTCGAATCAGGAGGGACCAGGGGGACAGACAGGTGAAGGGTCGTGGGAGGAGGGACCAGGGGGACAGACAGGTGAGGGGTCGTAGGAGGAAGGACCAGGGGGACAGACAGGTGAGGGGTCGTAGGAGGAGGGACCAGGGGGACAGACAGGTGAGGGGTCGTAGGAGGAGGGACCAGGGGGACAGACAGGTGAGGGGTCGTAGGAGGAGCGACCAGGGGGACAGACACATGAGTGTGTGTGTGTGTCCTTCAGTCTAGCCCGTCCTTGCTGGCACTGATGGGTTTGAGGGTCTCATTCCAGCCATCATTCTGCCCCTGCTTCTCACCATGGTAACCACACACACACACACACACACACACACTTTACCTGCGACTCACCCTGTACACACACTTAAATGTAGACAAAAAATTGTACAACTCGTGTTTTTCTATGAGACCAACAATGTTTCTAGTTGCTTTTCTTATTCTCTCTCTCTCTCTCTCTCTCTCTCTCTCTCTCTCTCTCTCTCTCTCTCTCTCTCTCTCTCTCTCTCTCTCTCTCTCTCTCTCTCTCTCTCTCTCTCTCTCTCTCTCTCTATTTATAAATGTGATGAAATGTGGACATACCGGCTACTTTTTTGAAGTAGTATTATGAATTAATTGATTCATGTCCGTTACAAGGATATGAACATTAAAGATCGGATGATCTTGAGGTTGTTTTGTTGTCGTCAGGTTCTTGCAGCCGTTTGGGTTCCAAGGCGCCATCTAGCGGTCTCTGGGGGTCACTACAACGGAATGCTCTGTTTCCCCTTAATGGCTTCCCTTCTCTCCCCTGGTCCCCAGACCCGCGGTCGTGGAGCTTGTTCACCGGTGAAATGCGCCGGCTGAGGAAGCGGGTGGCGGCTCCCCTCAGGAGGAGCCGGTGTTCCCCTGCGCTGCCCCGCCCCGCCGGTCCTCTCCGGGGGCTCCTTCCCCATTCACACCGCCCTCTGAGGGCGGAAGGTCTCCGGAGGAACGGCTCTCGCTTCCTTCTGGAGAATCGGCGCGCCGGGATAGCTCGGTCCGTCGGGGGGGAGGGGAACCGGAAGGTCGCCGGTTCGAGTCCCCCCCCCGAAACACCCGGCCGCACCGCCGAGGTGCCCTCGAGCGAGGCACCGGACCCCTCCCCTGCACACACACACACACACACACACACACACACACACACACACACACACACACACACATCAGGGTTTCCACAAGGATTTTTTCTTGCCGGTCAAGTGTCCTGACAGATTTTATTTTACCGGACAAATTCTAAACTTAGCGGTCATGTTTCGATCGAGAGCCGGTTGACGCGATCGAGAAGTCCAACGGGGGCTGCTCTCAGTTTAGTATGAGCATTATTACCGGACAGCTTTTTAAATTGCCGTTTTTTTATAATTTTTACCCGCTAAAAACGGAAACCCTGATATATATATCTATATATTTATAGATTGATATCTATATCGATACATATATATATATAGATATACATATACCTATATCTATATTTGTATCGATAGATATCTATATATATATAGATATCTATATATATGTATATATCTATATATCTAACTATATTTATATCTATATATATATCTCCTTTATACATGCAAACATCATGGTCACAACAGAGACCGGAACACATCGTTCATATTTCATTCAAACATCATGATCACAACTCAATAACATTCAATCCTATTCATTTGGCTCCAACAGTGTGTGTGTGACACGATACTCTGCTGCCCTCTGGTGGAGAGACACCGCAGGTGCAGCCCAACACACATTGTTCCACAGACAGCTCTGAGCTTATAACAACGCACCCGGTTATTTCCGCTCGGAGAAGAGCACATTTCCATGTAGTTTAAGAGCCGTTCACCAATCCCACTACAGTATATTTAACATATTGTTATGTATGGTTGTGTTATAAGAGACAGATATAGTGACTACAGTATATTTAACATATTGTTATGTATGGTTGTGTTATAAGAGACAGATATAGTGACTACAGTATATTTAACATATTGTTATGTATGGTTGTGTTATAAGAGACAGATATAGTGACTACAGTATATTTAACATATTGTTATGTATGGTTGTGTTATAAGAGACAGATATAGTGACTACAGTATATTTAACATATTGTTATGTATGGTTGTGTTATAAGAGACAGATATAGTGACTACAGTATATTTAACATATTGTTATGTATGGTTGTGTTATAAGAGACAGATATAGTGACTACAGTATATTTAACATATTGTTATGTATGGTTGTGTTATAAGAGACAGATATAGTGACTACAGTATATTTAACATATTGTTATGTATGGTTGTGTTATAAGAGACAGATATAGTGACTACAGTATATTTAACAGAGAGGAGAGGAGGAGGAGGAGGAGGGAGGAAGGAGAGGAAGAGGTGGAGGAGGAGGAGGGAGAGAAGGAGGAGGAGGGGAGGGAGAGGAGGAGGAGGGGAGGGAGAGGAGGGGGAGAAGGAGGAGTGAGGGGAGGAGGAGGAGAGGAAGAGGTGGATGAGGGAGAGGAAGGAGGAGGAGGAGGATGGAGGAAGGAGCGTGAGGTGAGTGAGAGGGTTGAGTAGGACGGAGGGGAGAGGAGAGAGTAATGAGGTAGTCGAGGGCGAGTCGAGTATGATTAGGGGATTAGTGAGTAGGTCGGTATTGAGTGCATTATGATGATAGTTGATGATGCTTAATATTCTTAGCGGAGTATTCGTAGTAGGATGATTAGGGATATTGTATATTATTATTCTGTATGATGATTATGCGTATTAGGAGTTGTGATTCTTATTCTTCGTATGTCTTCTTATATTCGCTTCTTCGATTATGTATTCTTTTGACTTCTTCTTCTATTATTCTTCCGTCTTCTTATGCTTCTTTACTTCTTCAATTCTATGTCTTCTTTTCTGCTTGCTTTTCGTCTTGAGTTCTTTTCTTCGTTCTTCTTCGTATTATCTCTGTCGTTAGCTTCCTCGTTCATCTTCTCTTACTATGAGGATGTACATTAGTGAATATGATAGCTACTTGATTGCTTCGAGTAGTGAGGAGAGGATGTGATCCTAGTCCACACACACATCCGACATTGAGTTCCTATATTCATATAGTATGTTGGAGTGTGTGTGGGGTGATTGTTCAGGTTATGACCGATATAATGAAATACTCTTGACGACGTTCTTTAACTCCAAAGGTTGGTATTTATTTAGCTCCTTAGCTTCGGCTGACATGCATACACCCGTCTCGTAGCATACCTGGAATGCTTTACTTCCGGGGCATAGTGCCGCTCAATACCGTCTGGTCTTAAAGACACACACACACAATTGTACCTGCAGTACATTCATTACATGACATCTCCTCTCCTTTGAGTCAGAGACAGTGTATACTGGTGAATATTAAATTAGTGCAGTGTCCTATCAAACATGGCAATAACATGGACTCTTAGCAGTGCAAGAAAATACTGTAACCATAATATCAATCAGTTTCCTTCTGTTCAAATGAACCAACAATAGAAAATAGAAAAGTGCCATTAATCAAAGTGCTATGATAACAAAACAATACTTCCCTTCCCCCTGGTCTTTTTTTTTTCTTTTAACAGAGAAAGGTACAGTAAGGCACAGTAGAACATAAACCAACAATGTTATTTTTTTATTTTTTACTGGAGGTTATGGGGTAGACTACCCAGTCACCTCTATAGCTGCCGGAGGGTATTCTGCTCCATTGAGGCAAGCTATATGTTATTAACACACAAAGTCTTTAAACTTCACAGGTGGACGGATGACTCTGCCCCTGGAAGTCACCTGGGCTGGTTCTGGAAGACGATTCGCAGGGTCTGCCGGGACAGTCTCACGAACAGGGGAAACTCTAGCAGGTGACTCGGCCCCTTTGACAGGTGAACTTGGAGGTGTAAGCTGGGGTGGTGATGGTTGCTTGCTCACCTGCGTGTCCTCTGCCTCACCAGGAAGGAATGTTGGTCGTAGGTGGCGCCTGTTTCTCCGCAGGATCCCGTGGTCAGTCTGGATCAGATAGGACCTCGGAGCTGGGTGTGGCTGTTGAACAGTCGCTGCTGTCGTCCAGCCGGACTCACCGTCAAGTTTCACTGCCACGCTCTGCCCTGGGTCGAGAGGTGGAAGTGCTCTGGCACCGTAGCGTCGGTTGTAGGCATGCCTGTAGCTCCTCTTCGCCTTGGCATCAGCGTCACGCACCTTTGTGAAGTTGGGCCACTTAGGCAACAGGATTTTATCGACTGTAGGCACCGTCGTCTTGATCTGGCGGCCCATCATCAGCTGCGCAGGACTGGCACCCGTAGCTTGTATTGGTGTAGCTCTGTAACTCATGAGAGCCAGAAACGGATCATCCTGCCGCAGAATCTTCTTTGCTGTCTGCACTGCTCTCTCAGCACCACCGTTGGCTTGAGGATAGTGGGGACTAGAGGTGATGTGCTTAAAATCATAGTTTACAGTGAAACTTTCAAACATTTTGCTCGTGAACTGTTTGGCATTGTCAGTGTGAAGCTCATCTGGACAACCCCACCTGGCGAAGATATTCTTCAGACGAGCAATTGTGGTCTCACTCTTCATGTCTGGTAGATGAGCTATTTCTATGTAGCGAGAATAATAGTCAACAACTACCAAGTAGTTTTCTTTCTCATACTCACAGATGTCTGCACCGATCGTCTGCCAGAGCCTCTGTGGTAGTGGCGTTGTAATCAGAGGCTCCTTCCTCTGTGTAGGTCTGACTTGCAAGAACTCAGGACATTTCGTCACCAGTTCTTGGATCTCTTTCTCCAGCCCGGGCCACCACACACTCATGCGTGCCCGCTCTCTGCACTTGGTGATGCCCTGGTGTCCGTCATGCAACCGGTTGAGTATCTCTTTCCTCATACTGTGAGGAATCACGATGCGGTCTCCGTACAGCACAAGACCCTTTGATGTTGACAGGCTGTTACTGCAGTGGTGATATGCTTTGCCTTGTGCTGGTACACTGCTCACGTACTTCGGCCATCCCTCTGTGATCAATCTGCTCACCACCAGCAGGTCGTAGTCCACTCTAGTCTCCTGCTTGATCCGTTCCAGTTTGGATGGTGACGCTGGCCACGCTGCGTGAGCTGCATCTTCAAACACTGAAACCTCACAGGCTAGTTCTGACACCTCACTCAGGATTAAAGATAATGGCTGTCTGGAAAGTGTGTCAGCTACTGTCAGTGTTTTCCCGGGCACGTACTCTGCAATGGGGTTGTACTTCATCATACGCATCAGCAATCGCTGGCACCTCAGGGGAACCCTATCAAGGTCCTTGTTGTTGATCAGAGGGACCAGCGGTTTGTGGTCTGTATGGACCGTGAAGCTGTCTAGGCCATATAGGTAAGTGGAAAATCTTTCACAGGCCCAAACAGCAGCTAGACACTCTTTCTCTATTTGCGCGTAGCGCTTCTCAGCATCAGTTAGTGTTCTTGAACAGAATGCTACTGGTTTCAGTCCATCCGAGTGTCTCTGTAGCAGTACACTGCCTAGCCCGTAGCTACTTGCATCTGCACTCACTACTGTAGGTTTATTTACATCGTAGAATGCCAGTGTAGGTGCGGTGGAGAGGAGTTGCTTCACCTTGTTGAATGCGTTGTCTTGTGCTGCGTCCCAGGTCCACACGGCCTCGCACTTCAGCAGGTCGTTGAGTGGTTTTATCACTTCTGATAAGTTAGGCAGGAAGCGCCCGAGATAATGGACCATGCCTAGGAACCTTCTTAAGCCTGGCACGTCACTTGGTGGCTGTAGCTCTGTGATGGCCCTTACTTTTGAGGGGTCAGGCTGGATGCCCTCACTGTCGATTCGATGCCCCAAGTAGCTCAGCTGCTTTTGGCGCAGGAAGCACTTCTCGTCATTGAGCTTTAGACCTGCGCTCTTCAGGATACGCAGAACATTTTGGAGTCTCACCTAGTGCTCCTCATCATCTCTACCATGGACAAGAATGTCGTCCATGTACACCTCTACTCCCTCTTGGCCTCTGAACAGCACTGACATTTCTCTCTGAAAGATCTCCGGTGCACTGGAGATCCCGAAAGGAAGTCGCTTGAAAAATAATCTACCCACTGGGGTGATGAACGTGGTCAGTTGAGCTGTTTCCCTCTCTCGTGGAATTTGCCAGAAGCCGCTTGCCGCGTCGAGCAGGGAGAACACTCGAGACTCTGCCAGCTTTGGCAATATGTCATCTATGGTGGGTAGAACAAATCTCTCCCTCTTCACAGCCGTGTTTAGTCGTTTTAGATCAACACAGATCCTCACCGCACCGCTTTTCTTGGGAACTGGAACTATGGGAGCGCACCACTCTGTTGGCTCTGTGATCTCCTCTATGACGCCGCACTTGAGCATTCTTTCCAGCTCTGTCTTGACTTTGGGAAGCAGGGGAGCAGACACTCTCCTCGCTGCGTTAATGCTGTATGGGACAGCATCTTCCCGCAGGCATATTTTCACAGGTTTTATTTTTAAGAGGCCCAGATCTGCCCCGAATGTGCTCTGTACCTCCTCCACTCTCTTCACCAGTCCCATTGCCACTGCAACATTACGGCCCAACAGGTTGCTGCCATTAGCTGTCCTGATCACATGGACGTTGAACTTATATTGCTGGCCTCTGTACTTGGTTATGGTAGTGAAGAGTCCTAGACATTCAAGCTTACCTCCGGGGCTGTCAAAAGCTGTGTAGTCACTGGATAACTGGGGCAGGTGTTTGAGCTGATGATAGGTGTCATCTGAAATCACACTGGCATCTGCACCAGTGTCAATTTTGAAGGTGACAGGAGTGTTACAGACCTTCAGTTTAACAGTCCATGGCCTACTGGAATCTGTCACGTAGAGGTATTTTGTTTTTATCTCACCAATGAAGTGTCCGTCACTGTAATTGTCATCCTGCTGCTCCATTGTCAGCTCATTCACTCTTGCAGATTGGCACACGACGGCGAAGTGCCCAATCTTCTGGCAGTTTCTGCATTTTGCCTGCCTGGCTGCACACTGTACGTTGTTTGGGTGGTCCCTTCCACACCTGAAGCACTTCGTTTCTGTAGCACCCCCATCGCGATGCCCTGCTGCCTGGAAGCCGCCGCTGCCTCGTGTCCTTCCCCGTCCTCTGTGTTGTTGGAAAGGCGCAGCGCGCGCATTGTGTCTGACCTCACTCAGGAATGTTACATCTCCGCAGTTACAACTGTGTGCGACTTCACTCAGAAATGCTGCATCTCCCGAGCCAGCTTTAGACTGTTGGCTAATTTGCCCTTTTATCTGCTCAGACTGTCTCACCATCTCAACTGCCTTCTCCAGCGTTAGATCTGCCATCAACTGTAGTTTCTCTGACATCTCTTTATCCAGGATTCCGATCACCAGCTTATCCCGAATATTTTCGATCTTCACTGGACCAAACCGACAGGTCTCGGCCAGCTCGTAGAGCGTCCAGATGTATTCCTCTGCAGACTCGCCTCTCTTTTGCGAGCGGAGGTAAAAACGAGCTCGTTCGTGGATAATGTTCACTTTCGGAATAAAGTAATTATTCAGCTTGTCCAACACAGTCTCGTAGTCGTCATTGTCCTCCCCTACCTCGAAAAGCAGCGTGTTGAAAACTTGCTCAGCCTCTTTGCCGAGCGCATATAGCAACGTGCTAACCTGCACGGCTCCATCCTCCAGGTTTAGCTTTGTGGCTAGCCGGTAGCGCTGGAACCGTTGCCTCCACTCCGGCCACAGTTGTGGGCGAGTGAAATCAAAGTTGTCGGGAGGGTTAAACTTGGCCATCTTCACCGTTTAACTTCTGACACCATGTTCAGGTTATGACCGATATAATGAAATACTCTTGACGACGTTCTTTAACTCCAAAGGTTGGTATTTATTTAGCTCCTTAGCTTCGGCTGACATGCATACACCCCGTCTCGTAGCATACCTGGAATGCTTTACTTCCGGGGCATAGCGCCGCTCAATACCGTCTGGTCTTAAAGACACACACACACAATTGTACCTGCAGTACATTCATTACATGACAGTGAGGACCGGTGCTCATAGTCATACACACATCCGATATTGAGTGCCTATATTCGGATAGGAGTTGGAGTGTGTGTGGGGTGAGGACCGGTGCTCATTGTTACGCCCCCCAGTGGAGGCGCAACACAAGGCAACAGACATAACAGGTGAGGGGGCAGCGGCACAAAGTCAGGAAACAGTTTGCAAAAATGATAATATTTATTGATAAGCACAGCAACACAGAGAGCAAGGAGGAGCAACACAGAGAGCAAGGAGGAGCAACACAGAGAGCAAGGAGGAGCAACACAGAGAGCAAGGAGGAGCAGCACAGAGAGCAAGGAGGAGCAACACAGAGAGCAAGGAGGAGCAGCACAGAGAGCAAGGAGGAGCAACACAGAGAGCAAGGAGGAGCAACACAGAGAGCAAGGAGGAGCAGCACAGAGAGTAAGGAGGAGCAGCACAGAGAGCAAGGAGGAGCAACACAGAGAGCAAGGAGGAGCAGCACAGAGAGCAAGGAGGAGCAACACAGAGAGCAAGGAGGAGCAGCACAGAGAGCAAGGAGGAGCAACACAGAGAGCAAGGAGGAGCAACACAGAGAGCAAGGAGGAGCAACACAGAGAGCAAGGAGGAGCAACACAGAGAGCAAGGAGGAGAAACACAGAGAGCAAGGAGGAGCAACACAGAGAGCAAGGAGGAGAAACACAGAGAGCAAGGAGGAGAAACACAGAGAGCAAGGAGGAGCAACACAGAGAGCAAGGAGGAGCAACACAGAGAGCAAGGAGGAGCAACACAGAGAGCAAGGAGGAGCAACACAGAGAGCAAGGAGGAGCAACACAGAGAGCAAGGAGGAGAAACACAGAGAGCAAGGAGGAGCAACACAGAGAGCAAGGAGGAGCAACACAGAGAGCAAGGAGGAGCAACACAGAGAGCAAGGAGGAGAAACACAGAGAGCAAGGAGGAGCAACACAGAGAGCAAGGAGGAGCAACACAGAGAGCAAGGAGGAGAAACACAGAGAGCAAGGAGGAGAAACACAGAGAGCAAGGAGGAGCAACACAGAGAGCAAGGAGGAGCAACACAGAGAGCAAGGAGGAGCAACACAGAGAGCAAGGAGGAGAAACACAGAGAGCAAGGAGGAGCAACACAGAGAGCAAGGAGGAGCAACACAGAGAGCAAGGAGGAGCAACACAGAGAGCAAGGAGGAGCAACACAGAGAGCAAGGAGGAGAAACACAGAGAGCAAGGAGGAGCAACACAGAGAGAAAGGAGGACGACCAGCGGCACCAAATCAAACACAACAAGGAAAAGAAACCCCCCCCCCTTTACAGGCAACAAGCGCCCAAACCCCCCCCCCTTTACAGGCAACAAGCGCCCAAACCCCCCCCCCCTTTACAGGCAACAAGCGCCCAAACCCACCCCCTTTACAGGCAACAAGCGCCCAAACCCCCCCCCTTTACAGGCAACAAGCGCCCAAACCCACCCCCCTTTACAGGCAACAAGCGCCCAAACCCACCCCCCTTTACAGGCAACAAGCGCCCACAAGTACAGCGGGTGATGCTCACTCTAAGCTGGTGTCTCTAACAGCAGGTCACCTACGTGATGCTCACTCTAAGCTGGTGTCTCTAACAGCAGGTCACCTACGTGATGCTCACTCTAAGCTGGTGTCTCTAACAGCAGGTCACCTACGTGATGCTCACTCTAAGCTGGTGTCTCTAACAGCAGGTCACCTACGTGATGCTCACTCTAAGCTGGTGTCTCTAACAGCAGGTCACCTACGTGATGCTCACTCTAAGCTGGTGTCTCTAACAGCAGGTCACCTACGTGATGCTCACTCTAAGCTGGTGTCTCTAACAGCAGGTCACCTACGTGATGCTCACTCTAAGCTGGTGTCTCTAACAGCAGGTCACCTACGTGATGCTCACTCTAAGCTGGTGTCTCTAACAGCAGGTCACCTACGTGATGCTCACTCTAAGCTGGTGTCTCTAACAGCAGGTCACCTACGTGATGCTCACTCTAAGCTGGTGTCTCTAACAGCAGGTCACCTACGTGATGCTCACTCTAAGCTGGTGTCTCTAACAGCAGGTCACCTACGTGATGCTCACTCTAAGCTGGTGTCTCTAACAGCAGGTCACCTACGTGATGCTCACTCTAAGCTGGTGTCTCTAACAGCAGGTCACCTACGTGATGCTCACTCTAAGCTGGTGTCTCTAACAGCAGGTCACCTACGTGATGCTCACTCTAAGCTGGTGTCTCTAACAGCAGGTCACCTACGTGATGCTCACTCTAAGCTGGTGTCTCTAACAGCAGGTCACCTACGTGATGCTCACTCTAAGCTGGTGTCTCTAACAGCAGGTCACCTACGTGATGCTCACTCTAAGCTGGTCTCTAACAGCAGGTCACCTACGTGATGCTCACTCTAAGCTGGTGTCTCTAACAGCAGGTCACCTACGTGATGCTCACTCTAAGCTGGTGTCTCTAACAGCAGGTCACCTACGTGATGCTCACTCTAAGCTGGTGTCTCTAACAGCAGGTCACCTACGTGATGCTCACTCTAAGCTGGTGTCTCTAACAGCAGGTCACCTACGTGATGCTCACTCTAAGCTGGTGTCTCTAACAGCAGGTCACCTAGGTGATGCTCACTCTAAGCTGGTGTCTCTAACAGCAGGTCACCTACGTGATGCTCACTCTAAGCTGGTGTCTCTAACAGCAGGTCACCTACGTGATGCTCACTCTAAGCTGGTGTCTCTAACAGCAGGTCACCTACGTGATGCTCACTCTAAGCTGGTGTCTCTAACAGCAGGTCACCTACGTGATGCTCACTCTAAGCTGGTCTCTAACAGCAGGTCACCTACGTGATGCTCACTCTAAGCTGGTGTCTCTAACAGCAGGTCACCTACGTGATGCTCACTCTAAGCTGGTGTCTCTAACAGCAGGTCACCTACGTGATGCAAAGTGTAGACCCCAGGGTATCTTCCTGTCCTCAATTGTCCCCGTGTGCAAAAGCAAAATGGTATTCTACAGAAAAAGGAATCACCATAGGCTGGGTGAACAAGGATAAACAAATATACAAAGGTTAGGATTAAACAGAACTGTGCAACAGGCAGGAACACAAAAGATACAGCTCTCACCGCAAAACGTACCCTAAGAGCCACGGCTCTACACCAAACGACAGAGAGCCAGAACTGAACACAAACTGGGACATATGAAGGGGCTGTGGAGGTTGATTGCAGAGTGGGATCAGGTGGTGCTGGGGGACTGGAACCAGGGGAACATCTTGGGGGAAAAGATACATGTAGCCACAGGAGGGAGACAAAAGACAAGACAACCACCACCTGCCTACATACATAACACACATAACATAAATCCCCAACATAAATGGACCGCGTCCGTAACAATGTACTATACTTACACTGTACTGTAACAATTTTGTACACAATTAAAATGACAATAAAAACAATAAAGTTACTGATGGAGTGTTTGTTTAATTGTGCAAAAAAACATTTAAAAAGCATTTTAAAGTGCCAGTAGTGCAGCAGCATCATGAATTCAGTGCAGAACAGTGCAGTAACTGTCATGAGTCCAGCAAAGTATGACAGCGTAATGTTAATGACAATGTTATGATAGTGGCAGCACTCCTAGCAGTTCAGTAGGTCACTGCCTGTGGATCAAACTATCCTTGAACCTGGTAGTCGTTGTACGGATGCTGCAGAACCGACGACCGGACGGTAGGGGGGAGAAGAGATGGAGCCCAGGGTGGTTGGGAACCTCACATGCATAACAGGTATAACAGGCAACTGTAAACACATTCAACCGCCCTCTTTAAGATGAATGCAGTGACAAACTGAATATGCTCTGTGGGGTTAAGTTAACGTTACATTTGGTTATGGATGAGAGAAGTGGGAAAAGCTGTGAAACGTTAGTAGTGTCAACAGGACGTCGAGGGTTGAGGCAGAGGTACAAAAAAGGTACAAAACAGGCTAAAACAAGGTCGTTCTCCAGGTGAGGGTCAAAGCACGGAGGATCAATAGACAGAACACAATGAACTTAACTTGATACCAACGTGAGGCTTTCGGAGAAATCCGGGTGATAATCCAGCATTGAGTTACACAACAGACATGGCTTGAATACAGCTTGGTCAATGAGGAGCGATTGACAACAGGTGAGTTCAGTGTGAAACGGCTGACAGGGAAAACACGGAGTGGCATTTCGGAACGGAGTCCGGTGACATCGCGGATCCAGGAAGCCCGCGGAGATCCAGGACTAGGAGCGGAAAGAGCTGGGTTGGACCGTGACAAGAATGTACCTATTCTACTGAGTACAAGTACTGACAATATACCTATTATACTGAGTAAAGGTACTGACAATATACCTATTATACTGAGTACATGTACTGATAATGTACCTATTATACTGATTAAAGGTACTGACAATATACCTATTATACAGCATGTACTGAGTACTTCCTGTACTCACTACAGACTACAGTATCTTAGTTCTCTGAAATGAGTAACAATCTTGTTGGGTTGGATTCTTCTTGTGTTGTTTCCTGGTTCATTTTTCTGGTTACACCCTTTACAGGCAGGCAGGCAGGCAGGCAGGCGCACACACACACACACACACACACACACATACACACACACACACACACACACACATACACACACACACACACACACGCACACACCGTGAATCCAGTGGGCCCCAAATACAAATACATAACTGACTGAATTTAAAGTGGACAGCAGTGGACGCAAATTACAGGATCAACAGATCCAAGAATACATCCACTAATTATCTATACTGAGACTTTCCTAACAATAACTAGAAAGAGAGAGAGAGAGAGAGGTTGTGGGCACAAGCCAATGGGGAGGTGGAGAGACAAAACTCACTGATGAAGAGGATTCGCATCGCACAGTCTGAGGGGCTGGACTGGAAGAAGGAGCTACGCAAGTATGTGACCATCTACCGGTCTATTGATCACTCCACAACAGGGAAAAGTCCTGCAGAGCTCCTGTTCAAGAGAAAGATCAGAGGAAAGCTTCCAGACATCACAACACCACAAAGAGACCTGGAGGTCAGAGACACTGACGCCGAAAGAAAAGGAAAGTCAAAACTGTACACAGACAACAAAAACAGAGCAAAATACTCTGATGTGTCAGTGGGTGACCAAGTCTTACTAAAACAAGACAAAACAGACAAGTTTACAACAACCTTTGACAAGACACCACACAAGGTGATCAGTAAAGATGGTAACAATGTGGTAGTCCAATCACCAAGTGGAGCGACCTATTCTAGGAACACTGCATTCGTCAAGAGATACTAAACAGAGGATCCTGCTCCACAATCATCCAGCAAGACGCAAATAACATGGACGGAGGGTGAGGAGAAAGAAAACCCACCTGACACAGAGGCCCACACAGAGACTCACACTAGGGTGTCCACACCCAAGGCCACACCGCCTACAGTTAGGTATGAGAGACCCCACAGTCAGACCAAAATGCCTCAGAGATTGACAGATTTTGTCATTAAGTCCGGCAGAATCTGTCCGGCACACACACACACACACACACTCAAAAAAAAAGAGAGAATGTGTGCCAGTCATGTTCAATGATGTTTACATGCATTTACAATTTTCAAGGTGGATTTTTGTTCATGGTGAACCTTTGTTTATTTTTGATAACAGGGAGACATATTGGGAAAAAAAGAATTGAAGTGTATTCTGTATGTGAAAGAAAAATTATTGAATTCATTGATATTTCTGTACATGGTACATTGGAATTGATTTCCTAGTAAGGAGGGGATGTTGTGTACTGACGTCCCACACTGTTACGTGGTTACGTCATAGGAGCTGACGCTGCATGTTCACTCGGGACAAGGTATGCTGAGAGCGAGGCTAGTGTGCGTGCACTAGAACGGAGAACTGAAATAAAGTTCATTGTTTAAATACGGAGTTGATTCTTGAATGGAGTAATCAATATCAACCACTACTACAATTACGACAACGACGACTACTACTACTACTAACACTACTGATACTACTACTACTACTAACAACTATTACTACTACTACAACTACTACTACTACCACTCGAATTCTACTACTACCACTACTACTAAAAAAAACGATCTTTTAAAAACGTATTAAAGTGTTTAGACAACAGTTTAAAGTGGTTGTAATGTTCCTGTATGTGTATATATCCCCACCTATATTCTACTACTACCACTACTACTAAAAAAAACGATCTTTTAAAAACGTATTAAAGTGTTTAGACAACAGTTTAAAGTGGTTGTAATGTTCCTATATGTGTATATATCTCTATCTATATGAGTGATGGAGTAGCGTAGGGCTTGATATAAACATATAATACACATCTACGTTTGCCCTGAAGTGACGTCATCGCGTGGCCCCGCCCCCCATGACGTCACAAAGCTTAGCGGAGCATAAAAGGCAAGACGCGACGCTGAGATAACAGTTCCTCTTTGAGACGCGACGAGGAGAGAACAGTTGAAAGGACACCAGCCTTTGTCCTACTAAGCGGTGGACAGCGTTCTAAGGTGAGTAGTGAGTGTTGACCAAGGGCTTCAAAGAGTTAGTTCTGCACCAGGGAGCCTGTTCCAACGGACACACTTTGATGGTGGACCATTGTTAAGTTCATGTAGTATTAGATGTGTATTATATGTTTATATCAAGCCCTACGCTACTCCATCACTCATATAGATGTGACCCCCAGGGGGCGCCCTTATTCACAATTTATATAATTAAGCTAGGAAACCCAAACAGCGCTCCAAACAGCGCTACCCTTAAAGCTATCTAAACAGGTTATGTCCAATAAAGGAACAAGGATGGGACTGATGTAATCAAAATACAATTTTATTAAAACAGTAGGCACAATAAATACACAGTTGGCAATCAGCACAAGCAATTATTTCCCACAGGTGTGCAAAATGCTGCAATAAATAAGTCACGGCACCACAATCACATAATAAGTCAGTGTTAAAAGTCTAATAAATAGTATAGCGAAATAAGGTTGAATAAATAGTTAGAGTGCACACGCGCACACACACACACTTCAACGCTATGAGACTTCACACCAAAATAGGCCGTACACGCACACGGCGTTTCACACTACAAACTGGTAAACACTGCAAACGGAGCACCGCCCCAACGAGAAATATTGCACAATGCCCAAGGCCAGAGTTATACTACTTGCCTAACAAACAAAGAAAGACAGACAAAACAAACAAAACAAACGTGTGAACTAGTAGGCTAAACGTAGCAGGCCGTCAGCCCAGGCCCACCGAGCTCCAGGTCGCAACACAGTTGTGGCAAGGTTCCGAGACACACACATACGTATATTCGAACAAATAGATAAAAACAACAGAATGATTAAACCCAGGAAAAACAGTGGCTAGTTGGACAGACGAAGACAATCCTCCTGTAATCACAAAGCATAAATGGTTTGGTATTCTATGCTACAAGGCTAGATCTACGATTGAGAGACTAATTACAAAAGGGATTAAATGAACTTACGGTTTTGAGGACAGCCTGAATTCAAAGCTATAAAGCCAATGAAGTTCCACCGTATAGATGTCTAATAGTTGAGCACACTCTTGTCAGCGTCAGCGCTGCTTCTATTCATAGGCAATATCAGACAGGAAACAATCAGAGCTATAAACATTACGTTACGTCTGAGGGCGAAAGGGAGCCAGTAAACTTACGTTGCTGCAAACCCGTGAGGAATCACTACTCGCTCCACTGGTTACTGTAGACTTGTAACTGCGCATACCATTTACTGGTCACCATACGCACACAGACGCCAGGCCGAGCTACAAACAAACAATGAGCCGTGTTAAGCGCTACTCAAATGAATGAGTTTAGCGTTAAAACCCAATAGACATAACCTTCCAAAAACTCACGTTCTCCTGATCGCACAGCTTAACTCCAAGCGGCTCACTCTTCAAAACACAAAACGCACTATTGTCCTCCTGTGTACGTCAGACACCTTTTAAAGGCAAGCGCCAATCAAACAATCAGTGGCAGTGGGCCGGCCTTCATGCTGTGCTTCCGGTCTCAACCACCCTACCCGCTACATAGATAGAGATATATACACATATAGGGACATTAGAACCTGTTTAAACTGTTGTCTAAACACCTTAATACATTTTTAAAAGATCGTTTTTTTTGTAGTAGTGGTGGTAGTATAATTCGAGTAGTAGTAGTAGTATTGTAGAGCCGATGAAAGGGAGTCGGAGGCGGCGTGTTTAATATGGAACTCCACACTTTATTTTCCATTTAAGTTTAACAGCAGGGGAAACGCATCTGCTACTTGCTACTTCAACTAGCACACCACAACAACAACAACAACACGGTACGCACCCTAACCGGTCCGTGGTGCAACACACACTAAACACAAACAGTGAATTATGTTCCCATAACGTTCCACCACACAAGCCCCCCCAGAATTCACTCATACACAAAGTCCGTGCGGTGGGGAGGAACGACAGGCCGACCACCACGACTCCGGAGAACGGGAGCCGGGGAGGCGACCTCTACAGGGGCGGCCGCTGGAAGAGGTGGGACCGGAACCGCAGGCCCCAATTTGGTGACAGGGGTCAAGGCCGGGGGGCGACCCCGTCGCGGAGGCCGTGCCAGCACCACCGGCTGGTCCAAGTCCAGGTGAGCAGCCTTCACCCGGTCCACCGAGACGTGCTCGGCTTTGCCACCCAGGTCGACCACCAAGTGCTTGCCCCCGTGTTCCAAAACCCGGAAAGGCCCGTCGTAAGGAGGCTGCAGGGGGCCTCTGTGAGCGTCGTGCCGGATGAACACGTGCTCCGCTGAGCGAAGCCCCACGGGAACCCGGGACACCTGAGTGCCGTGCTGAGCAGTGGGGATCGGAGCAAAGGCCTTAGCGGCGTCCTGCAGGAAAACTCGCTGGGCCGTCGCCGACCAGGGGGCCGATGCGTTGGGAAGGAAATCCCCTGGAACCCTCAGCGGCTGACCGTAGACCATCTCAGCCGTGGAACACCGCAGATCCTCCTTAGGCGCGGTCCGCAGGCCCAGCATAACCCAAGGCAGCTTGTCGACCCAATTACCGTCCGTCAGCCCGGCTCTGAGGGCCGCCTTCATGGAGCGATGGAAACGCTCGCAGAGACCGTTGGCCTGAGGGTGATAAGCGGTTGTCCGGTGGAGCTTAACCCCCAAACCCCCGGCCACAGCGTTCCAGAGCTCGGATGTGAACTGGGAACCGCGGTCTGAGGAAATGTCCGAAGGGGTGCCGAAACGACACACCCATGTCGCAATGAAGGCCCGGGCTATGTCAGCCGCCGCTGTCGACGCGAGTGGGACCGCCTCCGGCCAACGGGTTGTCCTGTCCACCATAGTTAGGAGGTAGGAAAAACCCTGGGAGGAGGGTAATGGACCAACCAGATCGATGTTGACGTGGTCAAACCTCCTCTCAGGCACCAGGAATTTCTCCAGGGGGGCCTTCGTGTGGCGGTGCACCTTAGCACGCTGGCAAGCCACACATGTGCCGGCCCAAGCCCTCACGTCCTTTTTGAGCCCCCGCCAGACGAATTTCGCGGCCACCATCCGCACCGAAGGCTTCCCGCCGGGGTGCGACAGGTTGTGCACCGCCTCGAACACGGAACGCCTCCAGCTGGTGGGAACGACTGGGCGCGGCTGGCCCGTGGAGACGTCACACAGGAGAGCAACGCCTGCGTCGCCGAAAACCACATCCTCCAGGCGCAGCCCCACATCAGCCCCCTTCAGGGCCTGGACGCTGGGGTCCGTGACCTGGTCCATTGCCATGCGGGTATAGTCGAGGCCCAACTGGACGGCTCCGATGACGACCCTGGAGAGGCAATCTGCGACCAGGTTTGACTTACCAGCCACATGCTGGATGTCCGTGGTGAACTCCGAGATGTAGGAAAGCTGTCGTTGCTGGCGAGCAGACCAAGGCTCCGCCACCTTGGACATGGCGAACGTGAGCGGCTTGTGGTCAACGAACGCCGTAAATTCACGGCCTTCCAGCAAAAATCGGAAGTGCCGCACGGCCAGCCAGAGTCCAAGGAGCTCCCGGTCAAAAGCGCTGTACCTGCGTTCCCTGGGCGTTAGCTGGCGGCTGAAAAAGGCAAGTGGTTGCCAGGCGCCGTCCACCCACTGCTCATGCACCGCACCGACTGCGTAGTCCGATGCATCGGTGGTAATGGAGATGGGGGCCGTGGGCGACGGATGCGCCAGCAAGGCCGCCTGAGCCAGCGCGGTCTTGACCTCCACAAAGGCAACCTCAGCCTCCGTCGTCCATTCGATCTCCTGGATGGGGTCCTTACCTTTCAACGCCTCATACAGCGGCCGCATAATGTGGGCGGCCCGGGCGATGAAACGGTGGTAGAAGGTAACCATCCCTAGGAACCCACGGAGTGACCGGGCCGTGTGCGGGCGGGGAAACGCCGCGACAGCCTCAACCTTCGCCGGCAGGGGTGATGCTCCGCCTTTGGTGACGCGGTGCCCAAGGAAGTCAATGCCAAACACCCCGAACAGACACTTTGCAGGGTTGATTATCAACCCGTGTTGGCTGAGCCTCGTAAAAAGGGCCCGGAGGTGAGACAGGTGTTCCTCCTCAGAAGTGCTGGCGACGAGTATGTCGTCAAGGTAGACAAACACAAACGGTAAGTCCCGCAGCACCGAATCCATCAGGCGCTGGAACGTTTGCGCGGCGTTCTTGAGCCCAAAAGGCATCCGCAGGAACTCAAACAACCCAAAAGGCGTTATCACCGCCGTTTTGGGAATGTCCAGGGGATGCATGGGCACCTGGTGGTATCCACGCACTAGGTCCACCTTAGAAAACACCCGCCTACCCGCCAGGTGCACCGAAAAGTCCTGAATGTGCGGCACCGGGTAGCGGTCCGGTGTCGTAGCGTCGTTGAGGCGGCGGTAGTCCCCACACGGGCGCCAACCGCCATTAGGCTTGGGGACGATGTGCAGAGGAGACGCCCAAGGACTGTCAGACCGGCGGATGATACCCAGGCGTTCCATAGTTGAGAACTCCGCCTTCGCTACTGCGAGTTTAGAAGGGTTCAACCGCCGGGCCCTGGCGTAGACCGGGGGTCCCTCAGTGGTGACGTGGTGCTCCACCCCATGCTTGGTGGTGGGCGCAGAGAAAGTGGGCTCCGTCAGGTCCGGGAACTCGGCCAACAACCTGAGGTACTTGTCCATACCAGACAGCGAACCTGACAGCCCGTTGTACGCCGCTTTGCCAAGCGTACACACAAGGGAGGAAAACGTCAAGGCATCAACCAAGCGTTTGTTTCCCACGTCCACCAGGAGCCCGTGAGCACATAAAAAATCTGCCCCGAGGAGGGGAAAATAAATGTCTGCTATGACAAAATCCCAGTTGAACCGCTGCCCCCCAACACATAAACACATCGGCCTCACGCCATAAGTGCGGATGGGGCTGCCATTAGCTGTCGTCAACTGCGGTCCATGCCCCCCTCGAGCAACGTCCTCCCTCGACGCAGGAAACACGCTCCGCTGAGCGCCCGTGTCACAGAGAAACCGGCTTCCCGAGACACTGTCGCTAACGAAGAGCAGCCCGCTCGTGCCGCCAACGCTCAGGGCCACTACCGAGCGCCGGCCCTCTCGTTTCCCGGGGGCTTGTAGCTGCAGGGAGCGATGCACTTCTTCGCCTTGGCCCCGAACCGCGCGTGGTAAAAACATTCCCCCGCGTCCCCACGCCGGCCTGGAACCGCCGCGGCCTGCTCCTCCCATGCCCTCCTAACCGGCGAGGGAGCACTGAGCGTTGCAGCTAGCACATCTGCACCGGGCTGCCGGGCCGCCAGGAAAAAACGGTCAGCCTCCTCAGCCAGGGCGCGGGGTTCAGTAATGGCCGTGTTGGCCAGCGCCGTCTGAACCCGGGGCGGCAAGTGGCGCAGGAACGTCTCCACGAACAAAATCCGGGGATCCTCGAACACGGAACGCCTCCAGCTGGTGGGAACGACTGGGCGCGGCTGGCCCGTGGAGACGTCACACAGGAGAGCAACGCCTGCGTCGCCGAAAACCACATCCTCCAGGCGCAGCCCCACATCAGCCCCCTTCAGGGCCTGGACGCTGGGGTCCGTGACCTGGTCCATTGCCATGCGGGTATAGTCGAGGCCCAACTGGACGGCTCCGATGACGACCCTGGAGAGGCAATCTGCGACCAGGTTTGACTTACCAGCCACATGCTGGATGTCCGTGGTGAACTCCGAGATGTAGGAAAGCTGTCGTTGCTGGCGAGCAGACCAAGGCTCCGCCACCTTGGACATGGCGAACGTGAGCGGCTTGTGGTCAACGAACGCCGTAAATTCACGGCCTTCCAGCAAAAATCGGAAGTGCCGCACGGCCAGCCAGAGTCCAAGGAGCTCCCGGTCAAAAGCGCTGTACCTGCGTTCCCTGGGCGTTAGCTGGCGGCTGAAAAAGGCAAGTGGTTGCCAGGCGCCGTCCACCCACTGCTCATGCACCGCACCGACTGCGTAGTCCGATGCATCGGTGGTAATGGAGATGGGGGCCGTGGGCGACGGATGCGCCAGCAAGGCCGCCTGAGCCAGCGCGGTCTTGACCTCCACAAAGGCAACCTCAGCCTCCGTCGTCCATTCGATCTCCTGGATGGGGTCCTTACCTTTCAACGCCTCATACAGCGGCCGCATAATGTGGGCGGCCCGGGCGATGAAACGGTGGTAGAAGGTAACCATCCCTAGGAACCCACGGAGTGACCGGGCCGTGTGCGGGCGGGGAAACGCCGCGACAGCCTCAACCTTCGCCGGCAGGGGTGATGCTCCGCCTTTGGTGACGCGGTGCCCAAGGAAGTCAATGCCAAACACCCCGAACAGACACTTTGCAGGGTTGATTATCAACCCGTGTTGGCTGAGCCTCGTAAAAAGGGCCCGGAGGTGAGACAGGTGTTCCTCCTCAGAAGTGCTGGCGACGAGTATGTCGTCAAGGTAGACAAACACAAACGGTAAGTCCCGCAGCACCGAATCCATCAGGCGCTGGAACGTTTGCGCGGCGTTCTTGAGCCCAAAAGGCATCCGCAGGAACTCAAACAACCCAAAAGGCGTTATCACCGCCGTTTTGGGAATGTCCAGGGGATGCATGGGCACCTGGTGGTATCCACGCACTAGGTCCACCTTAGAAAACACCCGCCTACCCGCCAGGTGCACCGAAAAGTCCTGAATGTGCGGCACCGGGTAGCGGTCCGGTGTCATAGCGTCGTTGAGGCGGCGGTAGTCCCCACACGGGCGCCAACCGCCATTAGGCTTGGGGACGATGTGCAGAGGAGACGCCCAAGGACTGTCAGACCGGCGGATGATACCCAGGCGTTCCATAGTTGAGAACTCCGCCTTCGCTACTGCGAGTTTAGAAGGGTTCAACCGCCGGGCCCTGGCGTAGACCGGGGGTCCCTCAGTGGTGACGTGGTGCTCCACCCCATGCTTGGTGGTGGGCGCAGAGAAAGTGGGCTCCGTCAGGTCCGGGAACTCGGCCAACAACCTGAGGTACTTGTCCATACCAGACAGCGAACCTGACAGCCCGTTGTACGCCGCTTTGCCAAGCGTACACACAAGGGAGGAAAACGTCAAGGCATCAACCAAGCGTTTGTTTCCCACGTCCACCAGGAGCCCGTGAGCACATAAAAAATCTGCCCCGAGGAGGGGAAAATAAATGTCTGCTATGACAAAATCCCAGTTGAACCGCTGCCCCCCAACACATAAACACATCGGCCTCACGCCATAAGTGCGGATGGGGCTGCCATTAGCTGTCGTCAACTGCGGTCCATGCCCCCCTCGAGCAACGTCCTCCCTCGACGCAGGAAACACGCTCCGCTGAGCGCCCGTGTCACAGAGAAACCGGCTTCCCGAGACACTGTCGCTAACGAAGAGCAGCCCGCTCGTGCCGCCAACGCTCAGGGCCACTACCGAGCGCCGGCCCTCTCGTTTCCCGGGGGCTTGTAGCTGCAGGGAGCGATGCACTTCTTCGCCTTGGCCCCGAACCGCGCGTGGTAAAAACATTCCCCCGCGTCCCCACGCCGGCCTGGAACCGCCGCGGCCTGCTCCTCCCAAGCCCTCCTAACCGGCGAGGGAGCACTGAGCGTTGCAGCTAGCACATCTGCACCGGGCTGCCGGGCCGCCAGGAAAAAACGGTCAGCCTCCTCAGCCAGGGCGCGGGGTTCAGTAATGGCCGTGTTGGCCAGCGCCGTCTGAACCCGGGGCGGCAAGTGGCGCAGGAACGTCTCCACGAACAAAATCCGGGGATCCTCGAACACGGAACGCCTCCAGCTGGTGGGAACGACTGGGCGCGGCTGGCCCGTGGAGACGTCACACAGGAGAGCAACGCCTGCGTCGCCGAAAACCACATCCTCCAGGCGCAGCCCCACATCAGCCCCCTTCAGGGCCTGGACGCTGGGGTCCGTGACCTGGTCCATTGCCATGCGGGTATAGTCGAGGCCCAACTGGACGGCTCCGATGACGACCCTGGAGAGGCAATCTGCGACCAGGTTTGACTTACCAGCCACATGCTGGATGTCCGTGGTGAACTCCGAGATGTAGGAAAGCTGTCGTTGCTGGCGAGCAGACCAAGGCTCCGCCACCTTGGACATGGCGAACGTGAGCGGCTTGTGGTCAACGAACGCCGTAAATTCACGGCCTTCCAGCAAAAATCGGAAGTGCCGCACGGCCAGCCAGAGTCCAAGGAGCTCCCGGTCAAAAGCGCTGTACCTGCGTTCCCTGGGCGTTAGCTGGCGGCTGAAAAAGGCAAGTGGTTGCCAGGCGCCGTCCACCCACTGCTCATGCACCGCACCGACTGCGTAGTCCGATGCATCGGTGGTAATGGAGATGGGGGCCGTGGGCGACGGATGCGCCAGCAAGGCCGCCTGAGCCAGCGCGGTCTTGACCTCCACAAAGGCAACCTCAGCCTCCGTCGTCCATTCGATCTCCTGGATGGGGGCCTTACCTTTCAACGCCTCATACAGCGGCCGCATAATGTGGGCGGCCCGGGCGATGAAACGGTGGTAGAAGGTAACCATCCCT
Source organism: Muraenolepis orangiensis (assembly GCA_027704905.1). Lineage (NCBI taxonomy): Eukaryota > Metazoa > Chordata > Actinopteri > Gadiformes > Muraenolepididae > Muraenolepis > Muraenolepis orangiensis. The sequence goes on from JANIIK010000268.1 coordinate 45,758, forward strand.
AGGAACCCACGGAGTGACCGGGCCGTGTGCGGGCGGGGAAACGCCGCGACAGCCTCAACCTTCGCCGGCAGGGGTGATGCTCCGCCTTTGGTGACGCGGTGCCCAAGGAAGTCAATGCCAAACACCCCGAACAGACACTTTGCAGGGTTGATTATCAACCCGTGTTGGCTGAGCCTCGTAAAAAGGGCCCGGAGGTGAGACAGGTGTTCCTCCTCAGAAGTGCTGGCGACGAGTATGTCGTCAAGGTAGACAAACACAAACGGTAAGTCCCGCAGCACCGAATCCATCAGGCGCTGGAACGTTTGCGCGGCGTTCTTGAGCCCAAAAGGCATCCGCAGGAACTCAAACAACCCAAAAGGCGTTATCACCGCCGTTTTGGGAATGTCCAGGGGATGCATGGGCACCTGGTGGTATCCACGCACTAGGTCCACCTTAGAAAACACCCGCCTACCCGCCAGGTGCACCGAAAAGTCCTGAATGTGCGGCACCGGGTAGCGGTCCGGTGTCGTAGCGTCGTTGAGGCGGCGGTAGTCCCCACACGGGCGCCAACCGCCATTAGGCTTGGGGACGATGTGCAGAGGAGACGCCCAAGGACTGTCAGACCGGCGGATGATACCCAGGCGTTCCATAGTTGAGAACTCCGCCTTCGCTACTGCGAGTTTAGAAGGGTTCAACCGCCGGGCCCTGGCGTAGACCGGGGGTCCCTCAGTGGTGACGTGGTGCTCCACCCCATGCTTGGTGGTGGGCGCAGAGAAAGTGGGCTCCGTCAGGTCCGGGAACTCGGCCAACAACCTGAGGTACTTGTCCATACCAGACAGCGAACCTGACAGCCCGTTGTACGCCGCTTTGCCAAGCGTACACACAAGGGAGGAAAACGTCAAGGCATCAACCAAGCGTTTGTTTCCCACGTCCACCAGGAGCCCGTGAGCACATAAAAAATCTGCCCCGAGGAGGGGAAAAGAAATGTCTGCTATGACAAAATCCCAGTTGAACCGCTGCCCCCCAACACATAAACACATCGGCCTCACGCCATAAGTGCGGATGGGGCTGCCATTAGCTGTCGTCAACTGCGGTCCATGCCCCCCTCGAGCAACGTCCTCCCTCGACGCAGGAAACACGCTCCGCTGAGCGCCCGTGTCACAGAGAAACCGGCTTCCCGAGACACTGTCGCTAACGAAGAGCAGCCCGCTCGTGCCGCCAACGCTCAGGGCCACTACCGAGCGCCGGCCCTCTCGTTTCCCGGGGCTTGTAGCTGCAGGGAGCGATGCACTTCTTCGCCTTGGCCCCGAACCGCGCGTGGTAAAAACATTCCCCCGCGTCCCCACGCCGGCCTGGAACCGCCGCGGCCTGCTCCTCCCAAGCCCTCCTAACCGGCGAGGGAGCACTGAGCGTTGCAGCTAGCACATCTGCACCGGGCTGCCGGGCCGCCAGGAAAAAACGGTCAGCCTCCTCAGCCAGGGCGCGGGGTTCAGTAATGGCCGTGTTGGCCAGCGCCGTCTGAACCCGGGGCGGCAAGTGGCGCAGGAACGTCTCCACGAACAAAATCCGGGGATCCTCCCCCCCCAGCAGATTCAGCATCTTCTCCATGAGCTGGGACGGCTTGCTGTCCCCCAAACTCTGAATATCCAGAATCTGGCGTGCCCTCTCCTTAGCAGATAAGCTAAATGTCTTAAGGAGAAGGGCTTTAATCGCCTCATATTTGCCGTGGCGTGGAGGATCCGCGACAAAACCGACCAACCTGGACGACGTGGAGCTCCCCAGCGCTGCCACCACGTGAAAATACTTCAGGTCCTCGTCACGGACCTGGCGGCAGGCAAAGTGTGCCTCCACGTGTGCGAACCACGCTGTAGCGGCATGTTCCCAAAACTCCGGCAGTTTAACATAAACATCGCGATCAGCCATGTTCACTATGTCTTCGGAATCTATCTCGAAAACGTCGGGGTCACCAGTGTAGAGCCGATGAAAGGGAGTCGGAGGCGGCGTGTTTAATATGGAACTCCACACTTTATTTTCCATTTAAGTTTAACAGCAGGGGAAACGCATCTGCTACTTGCTACTTCAACTAGCACACCACAACAACAACAACAACACGGTACGCACCCTAACCGGTCCGTGGTGCAACACACACTAAACACAAACAGTGAATTATGTTCCCATAACGTTCCACCACAGTCTTCAAATTTTTTTTTCTCCAAAAATGAGTCTTGAAAAAGAGGGGTCGTCTTATAATCGGGGTCGTCTTATATTCGGGTCAATACGGTAATTCATGCTGCTTTTACTATTATCATTTAGTGTGATTAGTTTAGGCCTATGTAGAGACGAAGTCGCCCATCTACGATGTAGCCGACAGCAAATGGAGCTTGTTTTTCTACTTTGCTTTGGTTGTTGTTCACGCTGAATACATTCAGAATGGCAGTAATATAAGTTCAAATAAAGTTATTTTTCCCTTATATTATTATATTATTATTAGATATTATATATATATATATATATATATATATATATTATATTATATTAATATGACATGAGGTTCCGTTAGCTTTGCACAAAAAGAGCCAATGTAAAAATTACTTTTTACTTTTGCAACCTCCCCACCCTTTAACCTCTTTAAGTTCCTCGGCATGCACATCTCCGAGGACCTCACATGGTCCACGCACACCACACACGTGGTGAAAAGGGCCCAACAACGCCTGGATTTCCTCAGGCGTCTGAGGAAATTCAGCATGGGCCCCCGCATCCTGAGAACATTCTATACCGGCACCATGGAGTGTTCTTACAGGGTGTATCACCGCCCGGTACGGGAACTGCACCGCACTCGAGCGCAGAGCGCTTCAAAGGGTGGTGCGGACGGCCCAGTATATCGTTGGAGGTGAGCTCCCCTCCCTCCTGGATATATACAACCAGCGGTGCGTGGCCAAGGCCAAACGAATCATAAAAGACAATGCCCACCCCAGCCACCAACTGTACTCACCGTTACCGTCAGGCAGGCGATACCGCAGTATCAAGTGACCGTACAAATAGACTCTGAGACAGCTTCCACAGTCAGGCCACCAGGCTGCTGAACAAGGGCGTATAGCATATAACAGTGTATATTTTATTACATTGATTTATATATACATATTGCTCTTTTTCTGTGCCGATATGCTGCATTTTATAAATTGCATTTTTTTTTTTAACTTTTATTCTATTCTGTTTTATTAAAATTGTATTCAATTTTTATCTATTTTATATTATTTTTATAACTGCTGTCTGTCGTCGGGTTTTGCACATAAGATTTTCACCCACTGCTTTATACTTGTGTAAACTGTGAAGTGACAATAAACTTGACTTGACTATACAACCATATCTACCATAAATGGGGCATCTTAGCACATATGTTCAACATTAGAGGCGATACTAACTATGTTTGTGGTGATAGCATTTATTGTGTTATTGACACAATTATCTAGTTGTCTAAACTCTTCAACTTTTCTGTTGGGATGCCAAATCTACGGATGCCAAAACCAAAAACAAAGCAAAAATAATACAAACAAACCAAACATGTGCTCAAGGTGTGTGTGTAAACCCTCAATGAAACAAGATTCAAGATTCAAGATGTTTTTATTTGCCAAATGCAACAAGTGCAATAGAATTCTTACTCCCCATTCCCTCCCGCAGTATGAATGACCTACAATTAAACTATATATACTATACTATGTACTATACCAATACTCAACACAATAAAAATAACACTAAAAAGAACATTAAAGTGACTGATTGATGATATGTACATATGTTGAATTGTGCATTTAAAAAGCATTTCAAAGTGCCAGTGCTGCAGCAGAGCAGCTTCATGTGGTGACAGGAGAGCAGTCAGCCTCTGGTCAGACACCAAGGAGAAGCTAGAGATCACTGGAAGGGGAGGAAAGGACGGGGAAGGGAATCTTCACTTGACAACTGACAAGCAGGGACCGCTCGGTTTACCCTGTTCCAGTTAGACAAGCACCTTATGTGATTTCCTCCTCAATGTCTGCAAGCACGCGCTGACCAAGCACCCGGGGCCTCTGGTGGGGCCGCTGGTGGGGCCTCTGGTGAGGGCCGCTGGTGGGACCGCTGGTGAGGGCCGCCGGTGAGGGCCGCCGGTGGGCCGCCGGTGAGGGCCACTGGTGGGACCGCTGGTGGGGCCGCTGGGGGAGGGCAGTCCAGGTCCAGGTCCACCTAAGCCTAGGTAGTAGACTCAGGAGAACAGTCATTAGGTCCCTGCCTATCCTTTCCTACTCTTCATTCAGCCTCTGTAGTTCATGTTTCATGCATTTCCCAATCTGCTATGTCTCTTTCACTTATCTTTAACTTTCTGGTAATTTTCCTGCAGCGTGTGACCTTTCCCCAAAATGATTTCTCATGTACATGCAGTTAACATGCAGTTCATCTATTGGGTGATAGATAGATAGTCCATTGAAGTCTTTGAACCGTTCTTAGTCTGGTCCCTCCCCTGAGACCAATCTGCCATGGGAGACCCTACCAGGAGCACTAGGCTCCAGACAACACAGCACTCAGGTTCACAGGGACACACAAACCTCTCCACCGCGTTAAGGTGATGGTTCCCAGAGAGGCTATATACTATATCTATCTATCGATCGATCGATTGATAGATATAGTATATAGATAGATAGATATACTGTAGATATCTATCTATTGAAAGAAAGATAGAAAGACAGAGATAAATAGAAAGATAGAGATACAGTAAATAGATAGATAGATATAGTAAATAGATAGATAGATATACTGTAGATATCTATCTATTGAAAGAAAGATAGATAGATATACTGTAGATATCTATCTATTGAAAGAAAGATAGAAAGACAGAGATATATAGAAAGATAGATAGATACAGTAAATAGATAGATAGAAAGATACACATAGTGAAAAGATGGATAGATAGATATAGCTATCTATTTACTATCTATTATCTATAAACTATTTATATCTATCTATTTACTATATCTATTTATCTAGATATAGTAAATTACATAGTAAATACATGGATAGATAGATCTTTCCATGTATCTATATCTATCTTTCTATTAACTATATCTAGATAGCAATATATATATATATATATATATATATATATATATACATATATACATATACATATTATATATATATATATATATATATATATATATATATATATATATATACATATACATATATATATATATATATATATACATATATATACACATATACATATACATATATATATATATATATACATATATATATACACATATACATATACATATATATATATACACATATATATATACATATATATATATATACACATATATATACATATATATACATATATATAACTATGTAACTATCTATTTACTATATCTGGATATATATACATATATATATCCAGATATAGTAAATAGATAGATATAGTCTATCTATAGATCTATCTATTAACGGTACGCAGTAAGAGCGGTACGCAGTAAGAGCGGTACGCAGTAAGAGCGGTACGCAGTAAGAGCGGTACGCAGTAAGAGCGGTACGCAGTAAGAGCGGTACGCAGTAAGAGCGGTACGCAGAGAGCGGTACGCAGTAAGAGCGGTACGCAGTAAGAGCGGTACGCAGTAAGAGCGGTACGCAGTGAGAGCGGTACGCAGAGAGAACGGTACGCAGTAAGAGCGGTACGCAGTAAGAGCGGTACGCAGAAAGAGCGGTACGCAGTAAGAGCAGTAAGAGCGGTACGCAGTAAGAGCGGTACGCAGTAAGAGCGGTACGCAGTGAGAGCAGTAAGAGCGGTACGCAGTGAGAGCAGTAAGAGCGGTATGCAGTAAGAGCGGTACGCAGTAAGAGCAGTACGCAGTAAGAGCGGTACGCAGTAAGAGCGGTACGCAGTAAGAGCGGTACGCAGTAAGAGCGGTACGCAGTAAGAGCGGTACGCAGTAAGAGCAGTACGCAGTAAGAGCGGTACGCAGTAAGAGCGGTACGCAGTAAGAGCGGTACGCAGTAGAGAGCGGTACGCAGAGAGAACGGTACGCAGAGAGAACGGTACGCAGAGAGAACGGTACGCAGTAAGAGCAGTACGCAATAAGAGCGGTACCCACAGCCGACGTCGAGGAACCGCACAGCTGTGATCGCCGCGCAAGCGCCGGCTAGATCAGCTCTGCTCGCCCTCTCTCAGAGCGCTATGCGTCATGACGAGAGCGTTGCCTCCTACCCGATGGGTTGGACGGCACGCTGAAATGGGGACATACCATTCAGTTCAAGCATTGTCACCCTGCCCTAAATAGGCCTGGTGGAGACCATGCTCGGGCGTGGGCGGGCGTGGCTGGGGACTCACCGGGCGTCCGCTTCGGTGGCGCTACGTGCCAATCCCCGGGACTCGACTAGCTGTCCCCTCAGTCTGTTGGCTGCAGGGTAAAGGCTGGGCAATCGGCGCCGCCGTTGATCGGTCCAAAACGCCGACCTACGAGCGGCGCCCTGATCAATTCGCTGTATAATTTACAGCTGAAGCTGTGGAGTCTCCACTTGTGGATGGCCCCTCCCCTCACTTTTGAGGGTCCCCCCCTTGGATCACACATGTGATCGCGGTAGAGGCCAGGGAGTACTGCGCTTTACTGAACAGCGCTCCCCAGCTCGCTGTGCTGCCTCCTACCCCATGGGTAGGAATTGGAATTGGAATTTCCTACAACTAAACACTATATACTATACTATGTACTATACTTATACTATACAACACTATTACAATACTGTACACAATACAAATAAAAATAAAGTGACTGAAGCATGATATAAACATGTGTTGAATTGTGCAAAAAGTATTTAGAAAGTATTTTAAAGTGCCAGTAGTGCAGCATCATTATGAATACAGTGCAGTACAGTACAGAACAGTGCAGTAACGAGTCTAGAAAGTCCAGCAAAAGTATGATGGTGTATGCAATTTGTACACACGTGTGTGTGTGTGTGTGTGTGTGTGTGTCCGTTTTTGCATACGTACATTCGTGCCTTTGTGTATTTTTGCTTGCATATGTGTGTGTGCCCATTGGACGAATCCATCTAGTTCTTCTTTGTAGTATGTCTAAATAAGTAAACCATTATTTAAGTACTATTATGGTAACTATGACTTTGGCAACTTGAGTGCTTTTCAGTGAGAAACTTCCATGTGTCTGCTATTACAGCTAAAACATTTGGTCATGTATCATTCTTAATTCATACACTGACAATATCTTAAAAAAGAGATAATTCAAAAAGAAAAAAGATCCTGTGAAGGTCAAATGTGTCTTTAATATCCCACTACCACAAACCTAATAGATGAACTCACTAAACGGTGTTGTTCTGATACACACTAGATTACTACCACAATAAACTCCCTTCCTCCTTGTAATTGCTTAAGAGAAACCAAACCATAACTCGTTTAGAGTGTAGAGTTCAATCTGAATTGATGAGCATGAATGTACCTGTTGAGGAGTGTTGTCTGGACTCGTAGCATCAGCCTCCTGATTGGTTGACAGGCTGGAAGGTCTTCCACCGCCTTGTAGTTGGCTGTAATGCTGCTGGTCTGTAAACACATAGTATAATAACAATATTTTAGATTATGAAAACATAATATAGAAATTGTAAATTTAATACTGCAAAACATGCACATTGATTGACCACTTGTTGAGACATTATCTATTAGATGAGATGCGTGCCAACATAGACAAGATTTAAAAGAAACATTTAAATTCATAATAATAACACTGTTCCTGTGTGTTCCTTTGTAATTTAAGGGTCAATCATGGATTTCAATAAACTGATGCTAAGATAATTCTGATACCACTTGTATGGTATTTTGTTCATGTAAGCATGGTACATTTGCCAGTTTATTATAATCAAACACTGGAAATACCCACCCTGAGAACCAGACTCTCTCTCTATTTCCTGAACTCCAAGGCCTTTCCAGTCTGTAGGCCTGTAGTCCAGCTCCTCTCTTATCATGCCTTATGTCATTATCTATCTAATGTCCCTATCTACAGAACATATAGATGTGAAATAAGGTCTATAAATGACTGAATATGGTCTTGTACTGTAAGGAAAATTCAGAATACAAGCTAAGTTAAACACATGGCACAATGCTAGTCATGAGCATCACTCACTTTGTGAATTTTGTCTCTAATCACACACACACACGTTTTGTTGTTGCATGTTACCAGATCAAGAATAGGATGAGGGCCCTTTACATGAGTTGTTATTTATATGTGAATTCTGCCCTCCTTTCTTGTCATACCAACTGGGATTATTTTCCAGAGACATGACCAGTTTCCTCTCAAGCAGAGCACGGTTGCTCAAAGGGTTTTGAGTTGCGAGAGATTGACTTCACTGGTTTTGAGCAGGAGAAGCTCCTCTCTAAACCTGCTGATGGAGCTCCAATGGTTGCAGCTAAAGACGTCAGTTAGTGTTTAGTGTGCTTGGAGGAATACGCTTTGTTTCAGTACAGCAAAGCTAGACACTAATTGGACAATATGCTTTTTAAACGTCATGTCCGGACGCCCGTCTTCACTGGGAGTCAATGGACAGGGAGGTTGGACTGGACGCTGGGCTGCTGTATGATGATTGGAGGAACTCTCAAAGGGCGGGACATCTTTCTTGAAACTCGCCGTCGGAGGAATTCAAGCTCAGACCCATACAGTGTGTTGGCAAGTTGAGTCGTGAGACGAGCTCCTGCTCATTCTATGTTATTTGCTAGCAAAATACTGTTTCTATTTGTTTATCTGTGAATAAAATGTTAAATATAGAGTTCTTGAGTTTGTAACTTTGTTTCAGTTAAGTAAAAGTTGTTTACTTTAAGCTAGGTTCAGGCATGGAAAGACATGGAGTTGGATATACTAGCGTCACACGCTGGAAAAATATAGCACGTCAGTTATATATAATATTTATATATATTTAATATAACTGGAGTTGTATTTACGTACTGTTTTGTGTGTTTGTTTGTGGATTCCCCACTTGCGCTGCTGACAGTAGTGATGGGAATTCCGGCTCTTTTGAGTGAGCCGGCTCATTTGGCTCGGCTCACCAAGAAGAGCCGGCTCTTTCGGCTCCCAAACGGCTCTTCTATTTTACCACATATACCTTTTATAATTCAATCAAATTTAGCCCTATTTTGACTAATTATTTATATGTGTACACATATCACTTAAATTATTCAATACATCCTTTGTACTGAAGTATTCAAAAGTAAAAATTAAAATTTTAATATAAATTATTTGCTGTGGCCAATTGTTTTCATTGCATTTACAGACCCTTGTAACTCTGATACCACCCAATGAATGCACTGACTTGCTTGTAGAACCACGCTACACAAAGCAGATAGCAACACCTATATAACAACTTAAGCATAGACATTTTAAAAAAGGACAGCTACTGTATTTTTGTATATTTTACATTTTTATTTAAACCAAAAGCCCTAACAAAACAGCAGTATAAACTATAGAACAAAAGACAGCAACAGCTGACATAAAATCTTAAAAAAGGTCATAAATAAATAACAATGAAAATAAATATATTGCAATGCTCAAAACAGCAGCAAATAACAGTCTATCATAAAAAAAACATAATAAAAATAAATGTAATGTGCAAAACAGCAGTATAAAACAGTCTATAATGAACTTACCACCGTCACTGTGGTTTAAACTTAAACTATCAAACTAACATTTTATTTTTATTTTCAGGGCAGATTGGCATTGAGGAAGACCAAGTGCCTCAGCTTAGAGGGGTTGATCCGGTTTCTTCTCTCGGTTATTATCTGCCCTGTTTTAGAAAAGATCCTTTCTGAGGGGACTGATGTGGCTACAATGCACAGTCGCCGTGCCATGACCTTCACTAGTCGTGGGTACACTGAAGCCTTGGACTCCCACCAGCTCAGCGGGTCTGCGGTTCTTGGGATAAGAGGCTCCTCCAGATAGGACCTTACTTCCAGCATAGCATCTGCTGAGGGATTCCTTCTTGCAATGTCTTCTGTTGCTCTTGCATCAAAGAGCCTCCAAACAGCAGACATTTGTGGCTCCACTTCTGGTGCCCCTGCCCCCTCTTCTCCTTCTTGGCCTCCTGGTGGTTGAGCTGGCTGGCTGCTGAGGTCGCATCGAGCTGCTGCTGCTGCTGCTGTTACTCTCTGAAGAGCCTCATCAACAGCACAGTTATCATTAAAGGCCAGCCTTTTGAACCTTGGATCGAGTACAGTAGACTCTGAGAGGACAGTGTTGTATTCCATTCTGTGGAACTTTCTGTCCATCGATGTTGAGAGAGCAGTCACCAACTCTGTCACTTTCCTCTTGGTCACTTGTGTCTGGTTGTAGGCTGTGATTTTCTGCAGACCCCTGCAGAGGAGTAGCATTTTGGAGGATGTCACATAGCTGAAAAAAGAGAAAACAGTAACTCAGAAAATGATGCTTTGTTTTATTATGTGGTATATGGACGAAGTTTATTCAAAGTTTAATATTACTGACATTCACATCTAAAATGTTCCTTAATATGTTATTATATAATAATAAATAATATAATAATAACTGTCAACTGTACCTCTCTGAGCTGATTTCCACAGTGACCTGCTCAAAGGGTTCCAAAACAGTGCAGGTCTCCTGTAGTGCCTCCCATTCCTCTTGATCCAGAGCATCAATATGTGCATTGATAAGGGCCAGGGTAGAAATGATTGCATCCTTTGACTCCAGAACCCGTTTCAGCATGTACAATGTAGAATTCCACCTTGTGGCACAGTCTTGCTTGAGCCTCAGCTCAGGCATATCCATTTGGCGCTGAGTAGACTTCAACTTCTCTGTTGCTCTTGTGCTCTTATGGAAGAATTCTACCATCCCCTTCACTTTGTCAAGAGTGGTCTTCATGACCTTCAGGGCATCTCTTACCATCAGGTTGATGGTATGCGCGAGACATGGGTGGTGGGTCCATTTCAAAAGTTTAATGGCTTTAGTTATGTTAGCTGCATTGTCACTAACACAGCAAGCCACTTTATTGTCAATGTCCCACTCTTTTGTCACTCTTAGCAGTTCCTCTGCCAAGTTTTCTGAAGTGTGTCTGTCACTAAACTCAAAACAGTCCAGAAGACAGGCCACTGTTTTATAATTTTCAATAAAGTGACATGTAACAGACATGAAAGAGGTGGTGGTTCTTGCTGTCCAGCAATCAGTGGTAAGGCAAACTGCAGTAGCTTCCTTAACCCTGGCCTGCAGTGAAGCACGCTCTCTATCGTACAGTCGCGGAATTATTTTTTGAGAGAGTGTTTTCCTGCTTGGAGGAACATATGTTGGATTGAGAGCCTGTGTGAAGCATCGGAATCCCTTGTCCTCCACAATGGAAAATGGTTGGAAATCACTTGCAATCATTTTTGCCAATTCTTCATCCACTATGTTCCGTCTAGCTGGGGTCATTGCCTTTGATATGAATTGGCTTATTGAGGTCTGTGTAGCTGTTGGTTGTTGGGTACCTGGTGCATGGGGGGTAGATCCTGTAGCTGCAGCAACAACAGGTGGAGTAGACACACTGGCAGAAGCAGGCAGTCTGGCCTGCCTTTTTTCTTCCAACTGAACTGTTGGATGCACAGTTCTCAAGTGCCTGTGGAGGTTGTTTGTGGACCCTGCTCTATATGAGAGCTTCATGCTGCAGATTCTGCATTCTGCCTTTGTGTTTGTACAATTGCTAAAATGCAGCCAAATGCTGCTTCTTTTCCGACTTTGACTCATGTTATTAGCGCGACGCAAACTGACACTTCACCGCGTGTTCTCCTCTCCCTCTGTTAGCAATCAGCACTGAGCACACGCCGCCCCTCCCCCTTGTCTATCCTCACGTGATGCACAGCATGCGCGTGACATTCAGTCACTGCGTGTACACGCAGCACCCGTAAAAAAAAAAAAGAACGGCTCGTTCGCGGGTGCGAGCCGGCTCCCGTCGTTCACTTAAAAGAGCCGGCTCTTTGTGCCGGCTCGTTCGCGACCGACACATCACTAGCTGACAGAGCCACTAGCAGCACATGTGGCGATGGTTTCAGCGCTGCTAGCACTGGAAGGCGTTGTGGCTGTGAATACTGCTCTTACTGAGTACCGCTCTTACTGCGTACAGCTCTTACTGCGTACCGCTCTTACTGAGTACCGCTCTTACTGAGTACCGCTCTTACTGCGTACCGCTCTTACTGCGTACCGCTCTTACTGAGTACCGCTCTTACTGAGTACCGCTCTTACTGCGTACCGCTCTTACTGCGTACCGCTCTTACTGAGTACCGCTCTTACTGCGTACCGCTCTTACTGCGTACCGCTCTTACTGAGTACCGCTCTTACTGCGTACCGCTCTTACTGCGTACCGCTCTTACTGCGTACCGCTCTTACTGCGTACCGCTCTTACTGAGTACCGCTCTTACTGAGTACCGCTCTTACTGCGCACCGCTCTTACTGAGTACCGCTCTTACTGAGTACCGCTCTTACTGCGTACCGCTCTTACCGAGTACCGCTCTTACCGAGTACCGCTCTTACCGAGTACCGCTCTTACCGCGTACCGCTCTTACCGAGTACCGCTCTTACCGAGTACCGCTCTTACCGCGTACCGCTCTTACCGCGTACCGCTCTTACCGCGTACCGCTCTTACCGCGCACCGCTCTTACCGCGCACCGCTCTTACCGAGTACCGCTCTTACCGAGTACCGCTCTTACCGAGTACCGCTCTTACCGAGTACCGCTCTTACCGAGTACCGCTCTTACTGCGTACAGCTCTTACTGAGTACTGCTCTTACTGAGTACCGCTCTTACTGAGTACCGCTCTTACTGAGTACCGCTCTTACTGAGTACTGCTCTTACCGAGAACTGCTCTTACTGCGTACCGCTCTTACTGCGTACCGCTCTTACGCTGGTTCACTGTCCACCTCGTTCACTTCATTGCTGCTGGAAATATTCTCCTCCTTCTTCTCTTTCGAATACCTCCCGTTTTGAGCCACTTTTCCAACATCCCTCTCGGCTTTCTTGTCATCACTAGCTAGCTTGTAACGTTACCTAATCGTGCACGCGCAACAGGTAGTAGTGTCCGTCAGAAACAAAATAAATGTTGTTTCTAAATCTAAAAACAACGAAATAAATGTAGAACTAATTTTAGACCCCAATTTAAATTATGTCAAGCTTATTTGCATTCGTAGTAGTATTTTGATAGTATTACTGTACAACATGTTTTACAATTGATTTTAAAGTTGGTTTTAATTTCACTTTTTAGTACCACCGGTGGTACGCGTACCACAGGTTGGGAATGGCTGCTCTAATACTGCTCTAATAAGTCCAGTGGTCTGCTCTGAAACTGAATAAAGTTTCAGAGCATAAATCAGATGATGGAAAATCACCGAAGCGACGCAGACTCAAAGCTATTAGCCCTTGTTATGTTGGAGGCTGGAGGCAGTGAGTTCTCTTATCTTAGCGCACCTGGTAGGACCGGCTCAAACTCCTGGCCATGACATCTCTTTAGAGCTAGCATCACAAGGTGGAAACGCACTGTTCTATTGTGGCTTGGTGTGCAAACAACAGAGATCTGTATTGTCAAATGTGTACCTTAGAGCAGCCTCTCAGGACCCTCTCAAAATCGGAACACAGATTAAACATATGCTTACTACCATTTGTACTTTTAGATGCCGTTGGAACTATTTGTATTCTAAAACTTTGCAACCTAAACACTTCAGACCTGTTTCATAGTAACAAACCTAAACCCTTTTCAATTTGAATCATGTTAATAGCACTTATAAACATTTGAAGAAAAAGAGGGTCATTTTATTCTAATTGCATTTTGACTCAACTTGACAGCATCTATACTTACTTACTTAACAGTTAACAACAGTAACAATACATAGTCCTTTGACTATGAACAGTAACAAGATGAACAGTTACAAGACACAGTCCTATGACTATGAACAGTAACAAGACATATTCCTATGACTGAACAGTAACAAGATGAACAGTAACAACAGTAACAAGACAATCATTTGACTATGAACAGTAACAAGATGAACAGTGACAAGACACAGTCCTATGACTATGAACAGTAACAAGATGAACAGTGACAAGACAGTCCTATGACTATGAACAGTAACAAGATGAACAGTAACAAGACAGTCCTATAAATTAGGTCAATTCCGGTGCTTCGTTATCACATGTCGCTTTAGCTTCGCGGCTTCGCGCCTGAAGACACATGACGCACTTCGGTCTCCCGTCGTTATTGTCAATCAAACCAAACTGGACATCATGTCCGTCTTATTATGTCCGTCTTATTTTCTCCACTTACCTTGTTTGTGTTTATCGTGACTTGATGCGGACCAGACTGACTGACATGTTGATCCGGATCTAGCGGGATGGCTAATAAGCAGAGCTACACAGCAGCAGATACGCTTCGTTGTGAATGACGTGAGTGATTCATGATTGACGTGATGTGTCACAATAATGTCAGAGTTTCTATTGGCCCAAAGCCAAAATGGGCGGGACTAATGGTATACGATATGTTTTATTAATAATAATAATTAATATATAGCATATTATTTGGCGGACACTCTGGATATGAGGCTAGTTTGAGAACCACTTTTTCAGGAAACTGCTGCAGTTATTTATTTATTTATTCATTCATTTATTTTCCGCCAATTTATGCAAATTTATGCAAATGTTTGGCGTTGCGTTTGTTTGTGCTGTCGTTGTGGCGACGCTCCAGCCCATATACAGGAGCGTTCAGAGCCGCTCAGCTCATCCACGACTGGATAAGGAGAGAGGTAAGACCTCTTCCCTCCCTCTCTCTCTCTCTCTCTCCCGCAGCTAGGACCAGCGACCAAGACCCTGGGTAGAGGACCAGGACCCTGGGGAGGGGACCAGGACCCTGGGGAGAGGACCAGGACCCTGGGGAGCTCTTTGGGGGTCTTTGTTCTCCCTTGGAGGGTCATGGTCAAGGGTGGCCCGTGGCATAGGCGGTATAGGCGGCCGCCCAGGGTGCCAAATGCCTGGGGGGGGTGCCGCCAAAATATTTTTTAAATTTTTTATTAAAAAAAAAAATATATATATATATATATATATATATATTATATTTCTTAAAAATGTATTTCTTTGGGCTTCTTTTTTTTAAGTCGCTCGAAAAAATCACGGGTCGTGTGAAATTAATGAAAGTAAATATGTAGCTCTGACAATCAGTCTTTTTTGGTTAAAGACATCGAGGTTTTTATGAGATGATATGTCAAGTTTGTGGGTTTGTAGTTTGGGGTCTTGGTTCTCCCTTGGAGGGTCATCATGGTCCTCTCTCTGGGTCATTTTACTAATGTTTTACTACTGTACAAACTTTGTATATGCTGTTTTTAAACGTGCATGCAAATACAATTGTTATTATTCTTGCTATATTTTTATTTTTTATTTTATAATTTTATAATTTTTCTATGTCTTTTAAGTCATTGTGAAAAGGATTATAATTCGGCCTGTATGGATAATGTTGCCATAATGATGTCATAATGATGCTTTAACATGGGCTACTTATTTTTTCTCCCACCAGAGTTTGTTGAATATTGAATATCGTTTCAAAGATGGACAATTTCAATATCCTTGAGCTCCTGGGTGAAGGAGCATTTGGCACGGTCATCAAATGCCAGGCGAAGACCAGTGGGGAACTTTTTGCTATCAAAAAGTTCCGCCCACTGAAGCCTGAGGAGAAAAGGAAACCATCTTCTTGGAGTACACGCTGCTTTCGGTAAAAAAAACTATTTTTTGTTAGTATTTTCTATAATCACCTCACTCTATAGCCTATAGCCTAGCATCGATTTATTATGCAACCACATGACATGTATGTCAACTAGGGTAGGCCTACATGTGCGTCATTAAATACTGTTTTCCCCCTGGTGTAACAGACACTGAACCACCCCAACATCATCGGTGCGGTCCATCACTTCATGGACACGGGGCTCTTGCACTGTGTCTTTGACCTAATGGACCACACCATCTGGGATGAAGTGTTGACACAGCCTGCGGGACTGGGGCCAGTGAGGCTGAGAAGCTACGCCTTCCAGATCCTGTGTGGCGTCGGGTACCTCCACCGCCACAATGTAAGTCACCTGTTTCACTTCACCTGCACGTGGTCAACATACAACCAAACTAGATCTACTAACAGAACCACAAAGTAAAAGTCCCCCGCCTCAGGCGTGTCCTCTGGATGGACTGAGATTAGCTCAAAGCCAATGAATACACAGTATGAAATCTGTTTGTTGGCCCGAGTTTTACTTTGGAAACCGAGATTAAAGATTCTTTATTTTTGCCATGTGTAACAAGTACAATGGAAATTATGAATTTATACAATATTACAACAATACTTTACTACACTCACTATATCAGAATCCTAATGCCTTTATAGTCATTGTACATGTACAACGAAATTGTCTAGCAATCCTCATGGCACTTAAAAACAATAATTGAACAATTATACAACAATTATAATAATAATTATAATAATGAACAATTATATTAAAAAAAACCAAGCTCAAAAAACAACAACTGTGGAATGTCCTTATAAAAACGGTATATATGTATATATTTATACACACACATATTGCTTTGGCCCTATATACACGGTAGTGCAAATTAGAAATGTAATACAATACTATACTATAAACAAAACAATATACTATATGCTATAAACTATACTATATACTATAATAAACACT
>JANIIK010000269.1:0-7500 GCA_027704905.1 Muraenolepis orangiensis
AGTATTGTATTACATTTCTAATTTGCACTACCGTGTATATAGGGCCAAAGCAATATGTGTGTGTATAAATATATACATATATACCGTTTTTATAAGGACATTCCACAGTTGTTGTTTTTTGAGCTTGGTTTTTTTTAATATAATTGTTCATTATTATAATTATTATTATAATTGTTGTATAATTGTTCAATTATTGTTTTTAAGTGCCATGAGGATTGCTAGACAATTTCGTTGTACATGTACAATGACTATAAAGGCATTAGGATTCTGATATAGTGAGTGTAGTAAAGTATTGTTGTAATATTGTATAAATTCATAATTTCCATTGTACTTGTTACACATGGCAAAAATAAAGAATCTTTAATCTCGGTTTCCAAAGTAAAACTCGGGCCAACAAACAGATTTCATACTGTGTATTCATTGGCTTTGAGCTAATCTCAGTCCATCCAGAGGACACGCCTGAGGCGGGGGACTTTTACTTTGTGGTTCTGTTAGTAGATCTAGTTTGGTTGTATGTTGACCACGTGCAGGTGAAGTGAAACAGGTGACTTACATTGTGGCGGTGGAGGTACCCGACGCCACACAGGATCTGGAAGGCGTAGCTTCTCAGCCTCACTGGCCCCAGTCCCGCAGGCTGTGTCAACACTTCATCCCAGATGGTGTGGTCCATTAGGTCAAAGACACAGTGCAAGAGCCCCGTGTCCATGAAGTGATGGACCGCACCGATGATGTTGGGGTGGTTCAGTGTCTGTTACACCAGGGGGAAAACAGTATTTAATGACGCACATGTAGGCCTACCCTAGTTGACATACATGTCATGTGGTTGCATAATAAATCGATGCTAGGCTATAGGCTATAGAGTGAGGTGATTATAGAAAATACTAACAAAAAATAGTTTTTTTTACCGAAAGCAGCGTGTACTCCAAGAAGATGGTTTTCCTTTTCTCCTCAGGCTTCAGTGGGCGGAACTTTTTGATCGCAAAAAGTTCCCCACTGGTCTTCGCCTGGCATTTGATGACCGTGCCAAATGCTCCTTCACCCAGGAGCTCAAGGATATTGAAATTGTCCATCTTTGAACGATTTTCAATATTCAACAAACTCTGGTGGGAGAAAAAATAAGTAGCCCATGTTAAAGCATCATTATGACATCATTATGGCAACATTATCCATACAGGCCGAATTATAATCCTTTTCACAATGACTTAAAAGACATAGAAAAATTATAAAATTATAAAATAAAAAATAAAAATATAGCAAGAATAATAACAATTGTATTTGCATGCACGTTTAAAAACAGCATATACAAAGTTTGTACAGTAGTAAAACATTAGTAAAATGACCCAGAGAGAGGACCATGATGACCCTCCAAGGGAGAACCAAGACCCCAAACTACAAACCCACAAACTTGACATATCATCTCATAAAAACCTCGATGTCTTTAACCAAAAAAGACTGATTGTCAGAGCTACATATTTACTTTCATTAATTTCACACGACCCGTGATTTTTTCGAGCGACTTAAAAAAAAAGAAGCCCAAAGAAATACATTTTTAAGAAATATAATATATATATATATATATATATATATATTTTTTTTTTTAATAAAAAAATTTAAAAAATATTTTGGCGGCACCCCCCCCGAGGCATTTGGCACCCTGGGCGGCCGCCTATACCGCCTATGCCACGGGCCACCCTTGACCATGACCCTCCAAGGGAGAACAAAGACCCCCAAAGAGCTCCCCAGGGTCCTGGTCCTCTCCCCAGGGTCCTGGTCCCCTCCCCAGGGTCCTGGTCCTCTACCCAGGGTCTTGGTCGCTGGTCCTAGCTGCGGGAGAGAGAGAGAGAGAGAGAGGGAGGGAAGAGGTCTTACCTCTCTCCTTATCCAGTCGTGGATGAGCTGAGCGGCTCTGAACGCTCCTGTATATGGGCTGGAGCGTCGCCACAACGACAGCACAACAAACGCAACGCCAAACATTTGCATAAATTTGCATAAATTGGCGGAAAATAAATGAATGAATAAATAAATAAATAACTGCAGCAGTTTCCTGAAAAAGTGGTTCTCAAACTAGCCTCATATCCAGAGTGTCCGCCAAATAATATGCTATATATTAATTATTATTATTAATAAAACATATCGTATACCATTAGTCCCGCCCATTTTGGCTTTGGGCCAATAGAAACTCTGACATTATTGTGACACATCACGTCAATCATGAATCACTCACGTCATTCACAACGAAGCGTATCTGCTGCTGTGTAGCTCTGCTTATTAGCCATCCCGCTAGATCCGGATCAACATGTCAGTCAGTCTGGTCCGCATCAAGTCACGATAAACACAAACAAGGTAAGTGGAGAAAATAAGACGGACATAATAAGACGGACATGATGTCCAGTTTGGTTTGATTGACAATAACGACGGGAGACCGAAGTGCGTCATGTGTCTTCAGGCGCGAAGCCGCGAAGCTAAAGCGACATGTGATAACGAAGCACCGGAATTGACCTAATTTATAGGACTGTCTTGTTACTGTTCATCTTGTTACTGTTCATAGTCATAGGACTGTGTCTTGTTACTGTTCATCTTGTTACTGTTCATAGTCATAGGACTGTGTCTTGTTACTGTTCATCGTGTTACTGTTCATAGACATAGGACTGTGTCTTGTTACTGTTCATCTTGTTACTGTTCATAGTCATAGGACTGTGTCTTGTTACTGTTCATCTTGTTACTGTTCATAGTCATAGGACTGTCTTGTCACTGTTCATCTTGTTACTGTTCATAGTCATAGGACTGTGTCTTGTTACTGTTCATCTTGTTACTGTTCATAGTCATAGGACTATGTCTTGTCACTGTTCATCTTGTTACTGTTCATAGTCAAATGATTGTCTTGTTACTGTTGTTACTGTTCATCTTGTTACTGTTCAGTCATAGGAATATGTCTTGTTACTGTTCATAGTCATAGGACTATGTCTTGTAACTGTTCATCTTGTTACTGTTCATAGTCAAAGGACTATGTATTGTTACTGTTGTTAACTGTTAAGTAAGTAAGTATAGATGCTGTCAAGTTGAGTCAAAATGCAATTAGAATAAAATGACCCTCTTTTTCTTCAAATGTTTATAAGTGCTATTAACATGATTCAAATTGAAAAGGGTTTAGGTTTGTTACTATGAAACAGGTCTGAAGTGTTTAGGTTGCAAAGTTTTAGAATACAAATAGTTCCAACGGCATCTAAAAGTACAAATGGTAGTAAGCATATGTTTAATCTGTGTTCCGATTTTGAGAGGGTCCTGAGAGGCTGCTCTAAGGTACACATTTGACAATACAGATCTCTGTTGTTTGCACACCAAGCCACAATAGAACAGTGCGTTTCCACCTTGTGATGCTAGCTCTAAAGAGATGTCATGGCCAGGAGTTTGAGCCGGTCCTACCAGGTGCGCTAAGATAAGAGAACTCACTGCCTCCAGCCTCCAAAATAACAAGGGCTAATAGCTTTGAGTCTGCGTCGCTTCGGTGATTTTCCATCATCTGATTTATGCTCTGAAACTTTATTCAGTTTCAGAGCAGACCACTGGACTTATTAGAGCAGTATTAGAGCAGCCATTCCCAACCTGTGGTACGCGTACCACCGGTGGTACTAAAAAGTGACTTTAAAATCAATTGTAAAACATGTTGTACAGTAATACTATCAAAATACTACTACGAATGCAAATAAGCTTGACATAATTTAAATTGGGGTCTAAAATTAGTTCTACATTTATTTCGTTGTTTTTAGATTTAGAAACAACATTTATTTTGTTTCTGACGGACACTACTACCTGTTGCGCGTGCACGATTAGGTAACGTTACAAGCTAGCTAGTGATGACAAGAAAGCCGAGAGGGATGTTGGAAAAGTGGCTCAAAACGGGAGGTATTCGAAAGAGAAGAAGGAGGAGAATATTTCCAGCAGCAATGAAGTGAACGAGGTGGACAGTGAACCAGCGTAAGAGCGGTACGCAGTAAGAGCAGTACTCGGTAAGAGCAGTACTCAGTAAGAGCGGTACTCAGTAAGAGCGGTACTCAGTAAGAGCGGTACTCAGTAAGAGCAGTACTCAGTAAGAGCTGTACGCAGTAAGAGCGGTACTCAGTAAGAGCGGTACTCAGTAAGAGCAGTGCGCAGTAAGAGCGGTACTCAGTAAGAGCAGTACTCAGTAAGAGCAGTACTCAGTAAGAGCAGTGCGCAGTAAGAGCGGTACGCAGTAAGAGCAGTACTCAGTAAGAGCGGTACGCGGTAAGAGCGGTACTCGGTAAGAGCGGTACTCGGTAAGAGCGGTACTCGGTAAGAGCGGTACTCGGTAAGAGCGGTACTCGGTAAGAGCGGTACTCGGTAAGAGCGGTACTCAGTAAGAGCGGTACTCAGTAAGAGCGGTACTCAGTAAGAGCGGTACTCAGTAAGAGCGGTACTCAGTAAGAGCGGTGCGCAGTAAGAGCGGTACTCAGTAAGAGCGGTACTCAGTAAGAGCAGTACTCAGTAAGAGCAGTGCGCAGTAAGAGCAGTGCGCAGTAAGAGCAGTACTCAGTAAGAGCAGTACTCAGTAAGAGCAGTACGCAGTAAGAGCAGTACGCAGTAAGAGCAGTACGCAGTAAGAGCAGTACTCAGTAAGAGCAGTACTCAGTAAGAGCGGTACTCAGTAAGAGCAGTAAGAGCAGTACTCAGTAAGAGCGTACTCAGTAAGAGCAGTACTCAGTAAGAGCAGTACGCAGTAAGAGCAGTACTCAGTAAGAGCAGTACGCAGTAAGAGCAGTACGCAGTAAGAGCAGTACGCAGTAAGAGCAGTACTCAGTAAGAGCGGTACTCAGTAAGAGCGGTACTCAGTAAGAGCGGTACTCAGTAAGAGCGGTACTCAGTAAGAGCAGTGCGCAGTAAGAGCAGTACGCAGTAAGAGCAGTACTCAGTAAGAGCGGTACGCAGTAAGAGCGGTACTCAGTAAGAGCAGTACTCCCTCACGTAAGAGCAGTACGCAGTAAGAGCAGTACGCAGTAAGAGCAGTACTCAGTAAGAGCAGTACTCAGTAAGAGCAGTACTCAGTAAGAGCAGTAAGAGCAGTACTCAGTAAGAGCAGTAAGAGCAGTACTCAGTAAGAGCGGTACGCAGTAAGAGCAGTACTCAGTAAGAGCAGTACTCAGTAAGAGCAGTACGCGGTAAGAGCGGTACTCGGTAAGAGCGGTACTCAGTAAGAGCGGTACTCAGTAAGAGCGGTACTCAGTAAGAGCGGTACTCAGTAAGAGCGGTGCGCAGTAAGAGCAGTGCGCAGTAAGAGCAGTACTCAGTAAGAGCAGTACGCAGTAAGAGCAGTACTCAGTAAGAGCGGTACTCAGTAAGAGCGGTACTCAGTAAGAGCGGTACGCAGTAAGAGCGGTACGCAGTAAGAGCGGTACTCAGTAAGAGCGGTACTCAGTAAGAGCGGTACTCAGTAAGAGCAGTGCGCAGTAAGAGCGGTACTCAGTAAGAGCGGTACTCAGTAAGAGCAGTGCGCAGTAAGAGCGGTACGCAGTAAGAGCGGTACGCAGTAAGAGCAGTACTCAGTAAGAGCAGTACTCGGTAAGAGCAGTACGCAGTAAGAGCAGTACTCAGTAAGAGCAGTATTCAGTAAGAGCGGTACGCAGTAAGAGCGGTACTCAGTAAGAGCGGTACGCAGTAAGAGCAGTACTCAGTAAGAGCAGTACTCAGTAAGAGCAGTACTCAGTAAGAGCAGTACTCAGTAAGAGCGGTACGCAGTAAGAGCGGTACTCAGTAAGAGCGGTACGCAGTAAGAGCGGTACTCAGTAAGAGCGGTACTCAGTAAGAGCGGTACTCAGTAAGAGCGGTACTCAGTAAGAGCGGTACTCAGTAAGAGCGGTACTCAGTAAGAGCGGTACTCAGTAAGAGCGGTACTCAGTAAGAGCAGTACGCAGTAAGAGCGGTACTCAGTAAGGGCAGTATTCACAGCCACAACGCCTTCCAGTGCTAGCAGCGCTGAAACCATCGCCACATGTGCTGCTAGTGGCTCTGTCAGCAGCGCAAGTGGGGAATCCACAAACAAACACACAAAACAGTACGTAAATACAACTCCAGTTATATTAAATATATATAAATATTATATATAACTGACGTGCTATATTTTTCCAGCGTGTGACGCTAGTATATCCAACTCCATGTCTTTCCATGCCTGAACCTAGCTTAAAGTAAACAACTTTTACTTAACTGAAACAAAGTTACAAACTCAAGAACTCTATATTTAACATTTTATTCACAGATAAACAAATAGAAACAGTATTTTGCTAGCAAATAACATAGAATGAGCAGGAGCTCGTCTCACGACTCAACTTGCCAACACACTGTATGGGTCTGAGCTTGAATTCCTCCGACGGCGAGTTTCAAGAAAGATGTCCCGCCCTTTGAGAGTTCCTCCAATCATCATACAGCAGCCCAGCGTCCAGTCCAACCTCCCTGTCCATTGACTCCCAGTGAAGACGGGCGTCCGGACATGACGTTTAAAAAGCATATTGTCCAATTAGTGTCTAGCTTTGCTGTACTGAAACAAAGCGTATTCCTCCAAGCACACTAAACACTAACTGACGTCTTTAGCTGCAACCATTGGAGCTCCATCAGCAGGTTTAGAGAGGAGCTTCTCCTGCTCAAAACCAGTGAAGTCAATCTCTCGCAACTCAAAACCCTTTGAGCAACCGTGCTCTGCTTGAGAGGAAACTGGTCATGTCTCTGGAAAATAATCCCAGTTGGTATGACAAGAAAGGAGGGCAGAATTCACATATAAATAACAACTCATGTAAAGGGCCCTCATCCTATTCTTGATCTGGTAACATGCAACAACAAAACGTGTGTGTGTGTGATTAGAGACAAAATTCACAAAGTGAGTGATGCTCATGACTAGCATTGTGCCATGTGTTTAACCTAGCTTGTATTCTGAATTTTCCTTACAGTACAAGACCATATTCAGTCATTTATAGACCTTATTTCACATCTATATGTTCTGTAGATAGGGACATTAGATAGATAATGACATAAGGCATGATAAGAGAGGAGCTGGACTACAGGCCTACAGACTGGAAAGGCCTTGGAGTTCAGGAAATAGAGAGAGAGTCTGGTTCTCAGGGTGGGTATTTCCAGTGTTTGATTATAATAAACTGGCAAATGTACCATGCTTACATGAACAAAATACCATACAAGTGGTATCAGAATTATCTTAGCATCAGTTTATTGAAATCCATGATTGACCCTTAAATTACAAAGGAACACACAGGAACAGTGTTATTATTATGAATTTAAATGTTTCTTTTAAATCTTGTCTATGTTGGCACGCATCTCATCTAATAGATAATGTCTCAACAAGTGGTCAATCAATGTGCATGTTTTGCAGTATTAAATTTACAATTTCTATATTATGTTTTCATAATCTAAAATATTGTTATTATACTATGTGTTTACAGACCAGCAGCATTACAGCCAACTACAAGGCGGTGGAAGACC
>JANIIK010000269.1:12500-25553 GCA_027704905.1 Muraenolepis orangiensis
CAGCGGCCCCACCAGAGGCCCCGGGTGCTTGGTCAGCGCGTGCTTGCAGACATTGAGGAGGAAATCACATAAGGTGCTTGTCTAACTGGAACAGGGTAAACCGAGCGGTCCCTGCTTGTCAGTTGTCAAGTGAAGATTCCCTTCCCCGTCCTTTCCTCCCCTTCCAGTGATCTCTAGCTTCTCCTTGGTGTCTGACCAGAGGCTGACTGCTCTCCTGTCACCACATGAAGCTGCTCTGCTGCAGCACTGGCACTTTGAAATGCTTTTTAAATGCACAATTCAACATATGTACATATCATCAATCAGTCACTTTAATGTTCTTTTTAGTGTTATTTTTATTGTGTTGAGTATTGGTATAGTACATAGTATAGTATATATAGTTTAATTGTAGGTCATTCATACTGCGGGAGGGAATGGGGAGTAAGAATTCTATTGCACTTGTTGCATTTGGCAAATAAAAACATCTTGAATCTTGAATCTTGTTTCATTGAGGGTTTACACACACACCTTGAGCACATGTTTGGTTTGTTTGTATTATTTTTGCTTTGTTTTTGGTTTTGGCATCCGTAGATTTGGCATCCCAACAGAAAAGTTGAAGAGTTTAGACAACTAGATAATTGTGTCAATAACACAATAAATGCTATCACCACAAACATAGTTAGTATCGCCTCTAATGTTGAACATACAGTGCTGCTCGAAAGTATGTGAACCCCCTAGACATGGTCATTGTAATTGTACAAAAATGTAAAATAACCTTATTAAATGTATATCCAAACACCAATTTGTAAAGCAGGACTTTCCAAATAATGGACACAAACAAAGAAAAATGATGTATTTTCATTATTTATTCAAAAAAAGTGGTTTCTCCCACAAAAACTGAAAATATGACTTGTGCAAAAGTATGTGAACCCTTTTGGTTAATAGCGTGTGGCACCTCCTTTTGCAGCCATTACTGCAATCAAACGTTTTCTATAGCCACTGACCAGTCTCTCGCATCTGCTGTGGGGGATTTTTGCCCACTCTTCCTTGCAGAACTCAGCCAGTTGAGAAAGGTTGGAGGGACATCTGGCATGTACCCCCCGCTTCAGGTCTAGCCACAACATTTCAATTGGATTGAGGTCCGGACTTTGACTTGGCCAATCCAGAGTACGAATCCTCTTTTTTCTGAACCATTCCTTGGTAGATTTGCTGGTATGTTTTGGGTCGTTGTCTTGTTGAAAAACCCATTTACGGCCCAGTTTCAACTTCCTGACTGATGGCTGGAGATTCTTATCAAGAATTTGCTGATACACTTCAGAATTCATGTTTCCCTGGATGATATGGAGTTGTCCAGGTCCAGAAGCAGAGAAGCAGCCCCATACCTTAACATTTCCACCACCATGCTTCACTGTTGGGATGAGGTTATTTTCTTCATGTGCTGTGTTGGTTTTTCTCCAAACAAAGCGCTTACGATTATGACCAAATAATTCTATTTTGGACTCATCTGTCCAGAGAATGGACTTCCAGAAGGCCTCTGGTTTGTCCAAGTTCTCTCTGGCAAAGTTTAAACGGGCAGCTTTGTTCTTTTTGGAGAGCAGAGGCTTCCTTCTAGCAACCCTCCCATGAATGTCGTGTTGGTTCAATTTTCGTCTAATTGTAGACGCATGTACATTTACACCTGACGCTGCCAGAGAGCTCTGCAACTCTTTAGAGGTGATGTGTGGGTTGTCCTTTACCTGATTTATTATTCTACGGGTGCTTCTTGATGTTAGTTTTAATGGGCGTCCACTTCTAGGCAAAGATGCGGTCATCTTGGACGCCCTCCATTTGTAAATGATTTGCCTCACCGTGGATGGATGGAGCTGGAATCGTTTGGAGATTGTCTTGTAGCCTTCTCTAGACTGATGGGCTGTCAGTACCATTTTCTTGATTTCCTCGGGTATCTCCTTTCCTCTTGGCATGGTTGATTCGTATGGGTACACCCTGGCACTGCAGTCGTTTGGTTGTTTTTCTCTCTCTTTTAATCTGTGTTGTCCAACCCTTTTCCTAATGATGTCTCATTTGATTGGTTTGCTTAATTGACTAATTAAGCACCCAAAAGTGTTTCACCTGAATCTGTTACCTCCTTGACTTTACCAATACAGCTGGGGGTTCACTTACTTTTGCACATCCACTAATTCCATGTTTCATGTATTTTTTTGGCTACTCACACAATTCCCTCTAAAAAAGTACATGGAACTGTTAAACATAAACCTGACATTTCATATATGTAAAACTTGTGATGATAAAATAGGAAAATCATGGTAAAACAACAGAAAACTCTTAACTGTTCAAGGGGTTCACATACTTTCGAGCAGCACTGTATATATAGCATATATGCTACATATATGCTATATATACTACAATTTAGAATGTGTCGTTTCCTACAAAAGTTATGTTATGATAAGACATCTGGTGACTGGTGATAAGAGACATGTATATAAATATGCATACCTTTTCAGTTTGCCGGGGCATTGGCTACGCAGCTCTCAATGGAGGTTATCCACGGCGACCTCAAAACATCACGTCAACAGTCTGAAACGTCCTCTCAGGGTGAAGATGGTTGACTTTGGGACAGCGTGCTCTGAAGCTCGGGATGAACTGGGAAGTGAGGCTGGAACCCGCTGGTACAAGTAAGTAACTCACACACCGACGCTGGGCTCTCACTTTACAGTCACTCACCAAGCCTTTCTGGACACTCGAGGTAGCACTGTTCCTTCCCACCTGTCTGTCTAGCGGACTGCATTGTGGGAAGAGTAGTTCACTCAAACACACTTCTCTCTGTAATCACCAGAGTATTGCCTGGACAAAAGTGCAATGGGAATGACCCTCAGTCCACAGCCTCTAAAAGAGCTTCAAGGCCTTTATGAGACACGCATGTCTCAATTCAGTTCAGATATGCAGTCTCACATACGAGTATGTTCTGAGTAAACAAACAACATGCCACACCTTGGGTTGAACCCAAATGCAGAGATCAAACTCTGACTTGATGGAAACACGCAGACAGGTGACAAACATGACACCAACGACACAAAGGAAAATAACAGGTCGTGAGTGGTTTGGGGCAGCAGGTATTCCAGACCCGTCTTTTCAGCTGGACCTCCACATACTCAGAGGGGACCTCACCCAGAGACATGTCCCTGAGTGAGGGATGTCCCTGAGTGAGGGATGTCCCTGAGCGAGACATGTCCCTGAGTGAGGGATGTCCCTGAGTGAGTGATGTCCCTGAGAAGCGTAGGGGAGAATGTGGGGCTGAACACCAGTGGAAACTGGTAGGGGTCGTGTTGGACAATCTCCCTCCAACTTCCTCAACCTATGACGCGTGATATTCAAGAAGATGTCACACACTGTGTGTGTGTGTGTGTCGTTGTGTGTGTCTGGAGGAAGGGGGATGAACGGGAAGAAACATATGTTTCTGACAGCAGATGTTTTGTGTTAAACAAAAAGTATACAAACATATCTTCTCTCAGATACCTACTGGCTTGTGCTGCCGGGGTCAGCGTTGCCATGGCGAGCAGTGATGCAGAAGGAGTGTTCCCTTCTGCATCTCTCACCAGGGATTAAGCCCCAGATGCTTCATCACTGGTCATCGTCGGTGGGGCAGCAGCAGCAGCAGCACAAAGGAGCCCCTCCCCTTGCTCCTGTTCACTGCTACCTCGGACAACCTAGAGGTCATACATCAATGGATGGCAGTCACTCATCAGGACTGAATAAACAAGGAGAACACACACACACACACACACTCACTTTTCACTTTTCACCTGTCACTTTTCAGTTGAGTTATTTATTAATATATTATTACTGCCAATTTGCACTATACGTATTGTTGTGTATTGTATATACCTACGTATTACTGTAATAATACTGTAAATTTATCTTCATTTATCAATACATTTAGATTTCATTTAGAATTATTTTAACTATATTTTTGTTTATAATAGTTTTATTTAGTTAGTTGTTGTTTTGTTTTTTAGCTTAGGTATTAGTATTTTTGTGTGTGTGTGTCAACTGTTGCACCTTAATTTCCCTCGGGATTAATAAAGTAATCTGAATCTGAATCTGAAGATGCACACCAGCCCAGCGGGGGCAGCGTCTGGAGGAAGCGGAAGTACCAGCCTGAGGGGGGCGGCTCCGAGGACGAGGTCGGCCCACTCCCCAAGGTTCCCCTGCTGCCACACATTGTAAACCTCACACCCCACTAAGGGACTGGGAGCAGTTTGCTGATGGCTACAAATCCTCAGGCAGTCTGTTTGTGTGTAAATATACAGGAGCTCTCTAACTTTTTAACAAGAATTGCACTTATAATTCAGCAATGTCCCACTAACGTTCCATGCAGATCAGTTCGGGTGGAAGGTGGAGACTTGAGAACGGCTGACACAATAACAACACAAATTCACTGCTTATGCGTTTACAGAGTATATGGTGAATCAAAGTCAAGTGTGTGTGTGTACCTGTGATGTGTTTGAGTGGTTTTGTGTATCTCTTACAGGCAGATTGTCCTGTTGATGGATGATTCTTTGGCAGCAGACCTCCAGGCCTTCTCTCTCCACAATGCGGTGACCAATGCGGTGTTCATGTGCAGCACCGTCTCTTCTATTGGTCTGACAGCCAGAGACCAGACAACACATCCCACCACCTCAGGCTTGTCTTGGCCAAAGGAACCCAACCTTGGAAAGAGGGGGACAGGGAGTGGATGGACAGAGCCAGAGAGCCCAGAGGTCAAACCGTGGTTCACATGTTGATCTACCCCATAGTGACATCACATGTGGGAGTGGCCCAGATGATACATCAACCTATAGCAGCCTACCTAGTGGACCGTACCAAGTGGGAGGCTGCTCTATCCATCATGGGGGTGGATGCCTGTCATGTGGGAGTGGCCCACCCAGATGATACATCAACCTATAGCAGCCTACCTAGTGGACCGTACCAAGTGGGAGGCTGCTCTATCCATCATGGGGGTGGATGCCTGTCATGTGGGAGTGGCCCACCCAGATGATACATCAACCTATAGCAGCCTACCTAGTGGACCGTACCAAGTGGGAGGCTGCTCTATCCATCATGGGGGTGGATGCCTGTCATGTGGGAGTGGCCCACCCAGATGATACATCAACCTATAGCAGCCTACCTAGTGGACCGTACCAAGTGGGAGGTGCTCTATCCATCATGGGGGTGGATGCCTGTCATGTGGGAGTGGCCCACCCAGATGATACATCAACCTATAGCAGCCTACCTAGTGGACCGTACCAAGTGGGAGGCTGCTCTATCCATCATGGGGGTGGATGCCTGTCATGTGGGAGTGGCCTACCCAGATGATACATCAACCTATAGCAGCCTACCTAGTGGACCGTACCAAGTGGGAGGCTGCTCTATCCATCATGGGGGTGGATGCCTGTCATGTGGGAGTGGCCAACCCAGATGATACATCAACCTATAGCAGCCTACCTAGTGGACCGTACCAAGTGGGAGGCTGCTCTATCCATCATGGGGGTGGATGCCTGTCATGTGGGAGTGGCCCACCCAGATGATACATCAACCTATAGCAGCCTACCTAGTGGACCGTACCAAGTGGGAGGCTGCTCTATCCATCATGGGGGTGGATGCCTGTCATGTGGGAGTGGCCCACCCAGATGATACATCAACCTATAGCAGCCTACCTAGTGGACCGTACCAAGTGGGAGGCTGCTCTATCCATCATGGGGGTGGATGCTGTATATTTTGAACTGGCTTGTAATGAACCCCTCCATACATTTTGGATTTTCACCCACAATATTAATATATTCAGATGACTCAAGGTTTCATGAGAACTCCAGCGCTAATATTTAAACACAATTATTTCATTGTATGACATTTTTCAATATCCTCCCTGAAGTACTTTTACTTTTGGTGTAACAGCTGCCTTACCTATACTACTACATATGCCTTATTCCTGTACTACATGATCAATATGTTTTCTGATGGATATAATCCATACATCAGAGCCTTTTGAAGCATTGCGGTGCGGTGCCCCTTCAGTGGTGCTGATGTCTAGTCTATTCAAGCCTCCTCCACGTTAAACACCCGTAGGTGGAGACAGGCTAGCGTTGGCTTGTGGAGCGCTGTCAACTCAGTGTGAAAAGGACCCTCTTGAGCTGCTAGTGACCCACTAGCCACTTGGAACACTAGTGTTATAGTGACCCTAAAAGACCCAAACGCAATGTTCCAATACACTTTTCCACAGGAATAAATGACCAGTTTGTGATATGATACATGTTTCTTTGTACATAAAGAAGTGAGGTTACTGACTTACTTTCTCTAATTGAATAAGGTATGTGTCTAAGAGGGAAGGATTACTTCCTGAGACGCTAATTCCGGGGTTTGACGCAGGTGGTGAGCGTAATGACTTGGTCTATATATTCATAAGTAAGAAGTAATTCACTTTGAATCGGTCTGTAATGATACTGGCCTTCTCAAGACCCAATGAACATAACGGATGATACTTCATCAGCTTCAAGTGACTTCAATATTATAAAAATAAAAGCCAGATGAATGAACAAAGAAGCTAAACTAATCCCCAGCTAATGTGAGGGGGCATGGTTTAGATGAGTCGATAGGAAGGCCTACAGTAGACTGCTTTATGTTACAGCTGGGCTGGCTGCCACACAGTAGCTACTGACTTTCATTTAGAGTGTAGAGATAGACTATACAATACTATACTACCACAATACTGGACACTAAAACAATACAAAGAACCAGGACCAGCAGGTTCAAGGTTCTACCCACAGGCAGTGGGCCTACTGGGGGAGTGCTGCTCATAACATTGTCACCAATATCACATTACACTGTCATACTTCTTCACTGGACCCACTGGACTCATTACAGTGACTGTTCTGCACTGTACTCATGATACTGCTGATGGTATAGTTTAATAGTATATTACACTATCATACATTCATACTATCATACATACTTTCTGGACTCATAGTTATTGCACTGTATTTATGATGCTGCACTACTACTACTTCTAATACTGGCACTTTAAAATTATTTTAAATGTGTTTTGCACCATCCTACATATGATTGAACGTACCATCCTTCAGTCACTTTTGTTTATTTTAGTATTTATTATAATATTGTGTTTTAAAAATTCACACCGGGTGGAAATGGGGAGTAAGCATTCCATTGTACTTGTTGCAAATGGCAAATAAAAAATCTTGAATCTATTGTAGTATTGCATAGTTTAGTACAGCATAGTCTGGTATTGTTGCCATGACAGCGGCTGGTATCCCCAGCGGTTGTTGTCGAGGCCGGTGAATTTAGGGTGACACCCGGCAGACGGGCTCCCCATCCCCGTGGTCCACCCCCTCCTCCAGCTCCGCCTCCTGTAGAGCCTCGTTGATGGACCGAGGAGCAGCAAGCCAGACATGCAGGCCTCAGGCGACAGCACACGCAGGAATACGGTGGTCAGAAGCTCCTGGCTCTCTTGGGCAGAACCACGCTGACCAAAGCATCTCTAGCCCAAGTGGACCGCAGCCTCCTCGTCACCCCATGGGCTGTACTGGACCCCCAGTCGTACTTGTGTGAGGTACGGTTCCAGCTTGGCTGGGGCTCTGTGAGAAGCTATGGGCAGGGAGTTGGGCAGGAGTCTGTGGGATGTGATCCCAAACACTCCATGAGGACCTCCTCACCCCCGACTCCGGACTGTTGGACTGCTGGACACACAAAGACAACGGCACATATTGTAGAATACTGCAGATATCATATCACATTATTATCATATCACATTATTATCATATCATGTTATTATCATATCACGTTATTATCATATCACGTTATTATCATATCACATTATTATCATATGTTATTATCTACAGTGGATCTTATCTGGGATCCAGCAGTTCTACTGTGTTATAGTAGAACTTCTGATCAGTCCTACTGTGTTATAGTAGAACTTCTGATCAGTCCTACTGTGTTATAGTAGAACTTCTGATCAGTCCTACTGTGTTATAGTAGAACTTCTGATCAGTCCTACTGTGTTATAGTAGAACTTCTGATCAGTCCTACTGTGTTATAGTAGAACTTCTGATCAGTCCTACTGTGTTATAGTAGAACTTCTGATCAGTCCTACTGTGTTATAGTATAACTTCTGATCAGTCCTACTGTGTTATAGTATAACTTCTGATCAGTTCTACTGTGTTATAGTAGAACTTCTAGCGGCACGCAGCCTGGGCAGGAAACCAAAAACAGTTTGATTTTAAACCTAGTCTGCTGGACCCCGATGATCCATCTATGGGCTGCCTTTTTGAATGTGAATATGAATCTTCCTCCTACCCGTCGCTGGTAGAACAGCAGGGAAGTAAGGCATTGTAGCACAGCCATTGGTCCTGATAGGCCTCTTCACTGATGTCATGTCCTGGGAGAAGGTTCAAAGGTTCAAAGATGTATTTGTTACACGCTCAATCATACAATCATCAATCAATCATCAATAATCAATCATCTACCCAGGACGCTATAGAGACATCTGAAGTACTATAGTACTATAGTACTATACTTAAATATTTATTGTTGCACGAGTATCAGTGTTATGAGTCTTATTATTATGCATTGATATGAATATTATGCCAATACAACATACAAATACAAATGCATATATTTGTGAGCACCTAGTGGATTTCAGCAGTAGCACAGTTCCATTCATTTCTTCAAGTTAAACCAACCGTCTGCTGTAGTAATGACTCCTCCGCTGTAGATCCAACTGTCTACTGTGGGTTGGTGTGTATGAGCCCATCCATCCAGAAGCCCAAGAAGCCAAGCTGCTGCTCTGTGAGGCAAGGGAGGGCAGGCAGCCTGGTGAGGACCACCAGACTGGGACTCTATATATATACCTACTTACTACTAGCTGGTTTTTGTGAAGACACTTGTAACCAATGAGGCTTACAGTGAATCAACATTGTAATTATAACAACATATTTTCACGGGAGACTTACTGGCTAGTGCTGCTGTGGCCAGCGTTGCCATGTGGAGCAGTGATGGAGAAGGGTTATGACAGGTGATCACGGCCGGTGCGTCACTGGCCCGGCGACGGCGGCCCGGTGACGGCCACACAGGGACACTCTTTTGGGGATCAGACGGGGTCTGGTCGTACCTCTGGAAGAAAACCAATCAGTGATAGGCGTTCATGTGAGACGAATAATAAAATAATAATGCATTTTATTTGTACTGTACTTTTATTTCTAAGAATCTCAAAATGCTACAAAGTTAAACACATGGCAATCAAACAAAGTAAAATTAGTAACACATTTTTATTTTTTAACTAAATGACTAACTTTGTAGTCGATCCTGAAGAGCGTAAAGAACATGAACATGAAAACAGAGTGTGTGTTATATGCTCATGTTTACACATTGTCATCAGGATCCTGGCAGCACCATTTAGAATGGACTGCATCTTCTGGATGTTCTTTCCAGGGATCCCAATAAAAAGCACATTTCAGTAGTCTAGCCTAGGAGAGATAAGGGCATGAACAAGCCTCTCTGCTTCTGACAGGGTCAGAGTAGGCAGAGTTTGGAAATGATTTTTAAGATGATAGGAGGTTTTACAGATGTTTTATATGGTCATTAAAAGTCAGGTGTGGGTCAAACCTGACACCCTGAGTGACTGACGAGGAGAGGGGGATGACCTGACCGTTGAAGGTGAGATGAGATATGGGGGATGACAACATGATGTTTCTGACAGCAGATGTTTTGTGTTACACAAGTATAAACACGTATCTTCTCTCAGAGACTTACTGGCTAGTGCTGCCGGGGTCAGCGTTGCCATGGCGAGTAGAGATGAAGAAGCGGTGTTCCCTTCTGCATCACCAGGGATTAAGCCCCAGATGCTTCATCACTGGTCATCGTCGGTGGGGCAGCAGCAGCAGTAAAAAGATATATAGATAGATCATCATACACGAAGGAGAAGCTTGAGATCACTATAAGGGGAGGAAAGGACGGGGAAGGGAATCTTCACTTGACAACTGACAAGCAGGGTGCGCTCACCAAGCATCCAGGGCCGCTGGTGGAGCCTCTGGTGGGGCCGCTGGTGGAGCCGCTGGTGGAGCCTCTGGTGGGGCCTCTGGTGGGGCCTCTGGTGGGGCCGCTGGTGGGGCCTCTGGTGGGGCTGCTGGTGGGGCCTCTGGTGGGCCTCTGGTGGGGCCTCTGGTGGGGCCGCTGGTGGGGCCTCTGGTGGGGCCTCTGGTGGGGCCTCTGATGGGGCCTCTGATGGGGCCTCTGGTGGGACATCTGAAAGATAGATAGATACATTACATTACAGTCATTAAGCAGACACTTTTATCCAAAGCGACTTACAATAGTGCGTTCAACAAAGGAAGGTAAGAGAACAACTGTTCACCAGAAGTCAAAAGTGCATTTCATTCTAGTCTAGAAGAAGTCTACAAGAACTTAGCCAGTGCACAGGTAAAAGTACAATAACTTAAGGTAAAAGTACCATAAGCTGAAAGTACAATACGTTAAGGTAAACAATAGAACAATATCTAACGGACAATCTACCTAGACAGTCTACTTAGCAAGACGCTAGTAAAAAGTGATAAGAGGATGCGCTAGGAGGAAGGATACGGGTAGTGCTTTTCATTTCACCAATATGGGGCCAGGACGGAGAAGAGCCATGACCGCGTAGATCAGCCACAAGGGCCCCTAAGCGAGGGGGACAGCAGACAGCCAGAAGAAGACCATCGCCTGGAGGTAGGCCGGAGATGTTCCTTTCACTGCCTTGTAGGCTAGCACCAAGGTCTTGAACCGTTAGATAGATACATAGATAGACAGATAGATAGATATAGTAGAAGGAAGGTAGGTAGGTAGATAGATATATGTCCTCACTTCAACAGGATGACCTCCATGGTGCAGTTACATGCTGTCCTATAAAATAAAGATCATTGATCATTGACCACATTGAGGAAAGAATGAACAAAAACAGTATAGTCCAATGTAATTACTGTATATATACTAACACTGTGTATACACACTAGTTACTT
The DNA here is from genome assembly GCA_027704905.1 of Muraenolepis orangiensis. Classification (NCBI taxonomy): domain Eukaryota; kingdom Metazoa; phylum Chordata; class Actinopteri; order Gadiformes; family Muraenolepididae; genus Muraenolepis; species Muraenolepis orangiensis. Next base: position 23,522 of record JANIIK010000269.1, read on the forward strand.
GATTATGAAGGCTTCCTGTCTTATCAACACTCACACACACCGGGACAAGCTGGCTGAGGAAGTGTGTGTCTGTATGTGTGTGTGTGTGTGTGTGTGTGTGTAATAATACATATAATCATTGTATAAATACATAATATAAGATATTTAACACATGTTATGTAAATGTCATGTACATGACAAAATCACTGATTATCTATGAAAGGTGGGACCTACACAGTGAGCGAGCACACACCCACACACACACACCCACACCCACACACCCCCAGTTCAAAGGCAGTAGTGTCATTAGTTCCGTGGTGAATATTAAAGCGTTAATGTGAGGCGGCCCTAGGAGATAACACATGTTAGTAGGCCGCTTGTAGAGGCCCTACGAGGCCCAACCACATCTTAGAGCAATCATACCCACCCCAAATCAAATCAACCATCAAGGAGCCCAATGGGATCCATCTGGGTTGATCAGTAGGTAGTTCTGCTTCACACACATTGCAATAAGACGTTGGGTTCTCAATGGTTTCCCACTTCTATCTAATAAGTAGATCATGTAATGAGCTTACCTTGTCCATCGGGTCGTTACGTTAAAGAGTGAAGCGTCGTGTTCCTATCGTCTCTTTTCTCACCGTCTGATAGAAATGAACACTAGCTAGCTATATGGATTTAACTTCAGATACATTTGTTAATTTGACTCTAAATGCTCAGTAAAATGTTCAATGTTTTCGTCATCTTATGATCTAAAACAAAACGGAGAAATGCAAGTCAAAATGTCGCCTACGCAGCGTGCGCGCGCAGTGACGTCAGAATCGTTCGAATCGATCTATCTCTCTACCTATCTATATATATATTTACTATATCTATCGATCGATCGATCTATCTCTACCTATCTATATATATATTTACTATATCTATCGATCTATCTATCTATCTATCTATCTATCTATCTACAGTATCTATGTATTTAATCTATCTATCTATCTATCTATCTATTTACTATATCTATCTATCTATCTATCTATCTATCTATCTGTCTGTCTGTCTGTCTGTCTGTCTGTCTGTCTGTCTGTCTGTCTGTCTGTCTGTCTGTCTATCTATCTATCTATCTATCTATCTACTATATCTATCTATCTATCTACAGTATCTATGTATTTAATCTATCTATCTATCTATCTATCTATCTATCTATCTATCTATCTATCTACAGTATCTATGTATTTAATCTATCTATCTATCTATCTATCTATCTATCTATCTATCTCTATCTATCTATCTATCTACAGTATCTATGTATTTAATCTATCTATCTATCTATCTATCTATCTATCTATCTATCTATCTATTTACTATATCTATCTATCTATCTATCTATCTATCTATCTATCTATTTACTATATCTATCTATCTATCTAATCTTTTTACTATATCTATATATCTAGCTATTTACTATATCTAGTAAATAGATATATAAATAGATAGATAGATAGATATCTAGATATATCTAGATATCTAGATATATCTAGATATCTATCTATCTATCTATCTATCTAATCGTTTTACTATATCTATATATCTAGCTATTTACTATATATATATATTTGTCTATCTATCTATCAGTTTTATCAATGCGGTGACATTGACAGAATGGTCTTAGACCAGCTGACAGCGTGGTCTAAGACCATTCTGTTCCTCATCACCACCAGCAAGCTGGCTGGTTCCTCCTTGATTGCGCCTAAGGAGGCTAGTGTGCTTTTTCTGAATGATTGGAGTGGATAGTTTGTTGTCTCTGCCATAAGGAGAAGCTTACCCACACCTAGTTCTGGAGATAGTGCTCTGTTTTGGTCGTGTCTTTGAACATGCAAAAAGATATGTTCCTACATTTCTTTGTTTCCATTTCCCGGATGCGGAGACCCGTTTGCTTCTATCCACATTGTAAAGGTCCTCCCTGGGTCTATGGCCACCGTCCCCAGGGGAACGGGATGCTCCTCCTGTGGGACCATAAGGGCCGTTAAAGCAGATGGAACCCATGGCGGTGATGACAGGG